>CAJNDV010026668.1:39316-74471 GCA_905221635.1 Symbiodinium sp. CCMP2456 | reverse complement strand
TGTTTCTGAGCTGGAAGAGATTGTCACCCCGAAGCACCTAAAAGATGCCGATGCGTGTGACAAGGCTCTCCATACTTCCTATCGGTCCTTGTTGGGAAGCGTCAATTGGTTGCAGTCGAGAACTCAGTTCCAGGCTTGTTACCAGTTTTCCTGACTGGCTTCAGCATCTGCTGCTCCAACCGTTGGTCACTGTAAGGAGTTGAACAGGTTGTGTCGACAGATTTGCAGTGAAGAGGTTCAGTTGCGGGTGTGGGCTGTTAAGGGATCGCCTAGGATTCTTGGAACTCCTGACGCGGCTTTTAGGAACAACAGCGACAAATCACCCCAGCGTGCGATGACGGTTTGTGTTGCTGATGAAAGGGTCAAGGTTCGAACGGACACCCGAGGCTCATTGGTCTTCTTCGAATCAACACGACCCTCAGCACTACTGTCGCTGAACTCTATGCTCTCACGACAGGAAGCAGCTGGCTCGTCTGCTGCCTTCCTTTTCCTCCCTGCCATGGCTTCGCACCTGGAGCCTGGCTTGAAATTTGAAGCAGCAAAAAATGGAGCCGAAAGCTCAAGGCGAGATGAAGAATCGCAGGAAGCTAATGCAGACGGGGCGAAACTGACATTTTATTCCCGGTTGCAAGCTAGCTCTGTTTTTACTCAGTTCGGCTTAAGGCTGGGGAGTCCAATAAACTGCTTCTGCTCTTGGAACTAGCCCGCGCTTGGCCGCCTAAGAGGCTGGAGAGGTTTAAAACTTCGCACTGCCCGTCCAGGCATGCTTGCTCGACAGCAGCTTGGAAACCCTACCTGCCTGGACCTACGTGAAGACTCGGATGAAAACTTTTCAGGGATAGCTGTCGGGCTCCAGACTTCTAGCTTTGGGTGGGATTCTGCAGGGCCGTGGTGCCATACCTGCCTTTTACATATTATGCTTGAGCCTGGGCGTCTATGCAGCCACCCTGAAAGGAAAGCACTTAGGCTTTTTTGAGGGCAGCGGTGACGTCCACGTTAAGCTTCTTGGAAGCTTGCAGGGTCGACGCAGCCTCAATCAGTCCGGGCTTAGCCTCCTCAAGTTTGGCCTTCTTCATGGCGTCCAGGCTTGCACGGAGCCGCTCCAAGGCCGCACATTGCTTGGTGAGGGACTTCAAGTACTTGGAGTACTTGGCCCTCTTTGCGATGCTGCTGCCATTGACCTGGAGCTTGAGGCGTTGCAGGGTGCCGTACTCCTTGGCCAGGTCCTGGACGAACATGTTAGCCTGGAGATGGATGGTAAATTGGGCGGCTTAAACAGCCAGAAACGGTTCGGTCTCGGGCTAAACCAAAACAATTCTTCCATCGAGCGGCCTTTTCCTTGAGCTCGTCTTTGGTTGTCTTCTCGGTGACTTGGCTGGCGGTCTCCCACTCATTGGCTTTCTTCTTGGGGGCAGGCTTTGCTCCTCCGCCTCCTCCCTCGCTGCCGGTTGGCAACCTCTTGTCCTCCGGGTTCCTCCTGTACAGGATGGCTCCAGCCTCCACTCTTTGCTTTAGCTCGTCCTCGCCGATCTTGTCACACGTCTCCTTCCAACTCAGCCACGAGGCCTGGACTCCTGTGGAGTGGGTGTAGTTGACGATGTTTGCTAGCTACGCCATGCTCGTTGCCAGCTTCACGAGCTCCTCCATTCGCCCCACCAATTTTTCCAGCACATGTATGCTACCGTTGGCTTGCGCAGGGCCCGGTGCCGATCCACCCATTGGTGGCTGATCCGCCGTCGATGCAGGCAAGACGATCAAACCCTCAGCCCTCAGCTCCCCAAAGCCTGCAAGATCAACACGATGGCGGACCATTTCCCTCTTTTGTGTTTAGAGGCGGTCAGAGATTCAATGCCCGTCCTGCCGCCCCTTCCTCATGGCATTGCTGTTCCAGCAGCCAAGAAGCTTTTAAGAGCGATATATCTAGCCTCTTTGTGAAGGAAGTACTTGAGGGGGTTCCGCGTTGTATGTTGGAGCGAAGATGCGTGCAAAACCTTCGGGTATTTTTTCGGGGGCAAGAAGGTATTTGCTAGTTTGTCGTACTTGTTCTCCAAGTCTTCCCACATGGATTGAAGCACAGGGTCTGCGAGTTTAGAGTTACCCGCTATGATAGGGCGGGTCAGAAACGATGGGTCGGCTAAACAGTCATCGCCCCTTTTGAGGACATTCGGATCCAATGCACCAGCTTGCCTAAGATGCACTTTCACGGGCGCAGTGACACTCCCGTACTCCAGTTGCTACAGCGCGAAGTCCTTTTATGTTGCACACGAATCAGCCGGTAGCTGCTAAAGGTGATGACCCAGGTCTGCTCTTCCTCTCGAAAAATTGGTGCTGCTTGCGTCATGCGTTCCACCAGAAACCATCCTCCGGAATGCCGGGAACGAAGCACTCCTGTGACTACGCGCTTGCTTTGGAAGCTGGTGCCATTGTCGTCGGATCGCAAGGGCGCTGAGGGGGCTGCCGCCGTATTCACGAGGAGATGCGCGTGCCAGCCACAGTGGACGTTAGTGGGCAAGCACGCTGAGATACATTTTAGCAGGTTTTATCTATTGAAGTAGTTGTTGTGAGCCGGCTTGCGAGATGTACGTGTGTAACCCAGCAGGCCACGAACCACATGCTTCGCTGGAGTGTCTGAGTGCTACACTTCGAACCCGTGCGACGATACACTCTATTTGGCACCCGTCTTGATAGTCCCAAGGGCACAAATCAGGCAATAAAAACCAAATTGGGGTGTCAGGGTTTGGGAAAGGGTGTCAGGGATTTAGGTTGAGGGGCCAGAACCGTTTGCAGCTATCGCAATCTCCGAGACATGTCGGAGGAACTCGGTGCAGCGCTCAAGGAAGTCTGCAGCTTTCAGGCGCGTGCGGAAACAGGTGGAAGTTCCATCAGAAGATACAGATATAAGTTCAGACTTCAGAGAGAAATTACGGCCATTTGAATTGCTCAAAGCAGGATTACGTACGGCTACGGACACCTTGGCGCAGCCAGCCTGGTTCTTTTAGGACGATTGCAAATCATAGAATTGAAAGGCTTCTGAATGCCGCTATTACACAACTGACACTGCAAAGCCCAACTTGCGAGAACCCATCCCAACAACAAAAGTCACAGCCCGCATGCTTGCAATGAGCCGTAAAAAGAAGGGTTCGGCCAGCCGGAGCTGAAATGTTGAAAGGATATTCCGAATAATTACGGGGAAAGTTCATCACCATTACCAGCACCACGAAAAAACTGGCAGCAGTGCAAGAAAAGCGTGGGCAATAGTAGCTGATGGCAGTCGCACGCGGTCACCACTATCTCCATATGATATCAGCTGGTCCGATTGCGATTTTCGCAAGGGCGAACCGCGGCACGCTTAGCACGTTGAAAGTTGTAGAATGTCGCTTTACATTGATCAGTGTTTGTACACATACAAGGGGCAATTGCAGCGTTCCAAGCAGTTTTTACTGCTGAACCCGGACTTGGCTCGATATCCCCGAATACGGCTGTGACACCTTCCGTTTTGACGACATCTTGTTGTCTTATTGCGTTGCGCACTTTTCTTCGGTATCAGCATGGGTGTCGCGGTTTGGAGTTCAGGGGATTGAAAACTGCAGTTTCGTTTGCGAGTTTTGCGCTCCGGCCTTCAAACAGGAGGCCGTTGACTGCTCCGGGCAGCCGGCCCGGCACCCCAGTTGAGGTTGACCATTAAAGTTACCATCGGAGGCAAGGCGGAAGAGCTTAACGCACCTCGAAGTTCCACCCTACGCTGCGCACCGTAACCCCGAACTCCAGACTGTGACGCGTGGGTAGGTGCGGGTGTGGATGCGGGTGTGGGCGTGGGTGTGTGTTGTTTGTCCGTCTGTGTCTGTGTCTGTGTGTGTTTGTTTGATTGTCTGTGTCTGTGTGGCCTTAAGTTTCGGCTCCATCTTGCGAAGCCCTTCATACGCGAAGGTCGGCAACGTACGGTGGAGTTCAATTCCCTGAACCCTGAAACCTTGGAGGAACGAACTTTCGCCACCGCTTCAGCGACGAAGTACAAAACTTATGCGACTTCCGTACTCTGGATCTCAAACCCTTCGTGTGACGCTTTCGTTGTGGTTGAATCTAGGATGCCCTACGCTTCCGTATGTGCTAAATTATCCTGCAGCAGCCCGGAGACCCTATAGCCAGCAATCTGACGGCCACAACCACTACAGCCGCAAAGTTTTAAACAGGGCGTCTGCAAGCAAGCTCAATAAGATATACGTAGAAAGCGCAGTGCTCCAGAACTTGTTCCAGGACCGTCAACCCCCAAGTGCCACTAAGTCCCTACGTGCGACTAGCGGCCTTACCACACCATAGCTTGCGGACAGAGCCTCAGGATTCAGATGGAAACTACAGGGTCTTCGTCCTGCAGTTGCTCTGCTGTTATCTGCTGTTTGCAGTTCGGGATTCAGGAGTTGGTGGTCCTTGCTATTCCAGCTGAATGTTGCCGTTCTCTCATCTGGACATTGTTGTCGCGACGTTTTTTTCACTAGGGTCGATGGAAGGCGGCCAACTCGGAACGGTCACAGAGTTGGTCAGAAGCATTTGTCTGAACACACTCTGTACCCTCAAGAAAGGAATTTCCTGCAGGGCTGAGATGGTTACGGGGTGAGTCTGTGCGTGCCATGGCTGCAAACATGTTTAAATCAGCGTAAACACCTGTAGACAGTACAGTGTCTCAAACTATATAAGATGCCGGAGAAGAAGTCAGTTTCTCAGCATAGCTGTAGTCTACCTTTTAAGACTTTGTGGTGTTCACCAACAGCTTGAAGTAGCCTTTCTGTACTCTGACATGATACAACTGATATAACTTGACGGCGTTCGACGTGCTCGATGTAGCCACCCTGCAACATTATCGTAATTTCGTAAAGTGTGCATGACAGAGCAATCCATCCCCATTCAAATCAAACGATTGCACTTCCTGCCAGCGTGGGAAGTATGCCGAAATCACCAACCTCCAACTGCAAAGCATCATGCGGCAAAAAGCGTGCACCAAGAAATCGTGGTTGAATAAAACACCACCGCAACGAACAGAATTTCCCCCCCCCCCCCCTCTGTTGTGGTTTGTGTTTCGGTGCTTCTGGGGTTCCTGATTTCTTGCCGTGTGCACGTCTTAGGGATTCTGGACGTTCACTCTTGGGTGATCCCGCGCAAACCGCTGAGGTTCCCCAGGCATCCTGTAGATTGGTGCCTTCGCATCATGGCGAAATGGACATCCGCGGTTGGGGACTTCAGAGTAACGCCCCCACCCCCTCCTAAGATTGCCATGCGTTGCAAACCGTCCAATGACAGCCGAATAAGCAGAAAAACTAAACCCCATAAGTGGTCTAAAAACTTTAGCTATCTCTGCCTGCCTCAGAAAACTCCTGTCTACAGAGTCTACTGTCGACGCGCTGCTACTTCATATTGTCCTGGAGTCCTGGTTTCCATAACCGCAGACACTCATGCCGAGACGTAGAGCCAAAGTTGAGCATACATCCTGTTTCAGAGACAAGGGTGCCGAGGTTTTCAGCGCTTGTCTTTCTTGCATGTGTACTTCAATCTCCCTTGTCTGGCCTTGTCTCCCTTCGTTTGGGACCGGTGGAGTGGCCAATGCCGGAAAGTTGAGCGCAACATGTTCTAAATTCGAAAAGGTCTGACACGCTTCAAGCTCAAGCCAAATTCCCCCGAGAGCCGGTGTCTTCGGAACTATCGTCGTTCAAGAAATCTGCGAATTAAAGCCGGAAGCCATACCAGAAGCGCTCCGTAGAACCTCGCGATCAAAAACCGAGGCTACACGGGCGAAGGCCACCTGGATGTGGACGCCATGCAGCGCGCTGTGAACCGCTTGGTGGCGAGGAGCTCCGGCGTTTTAGGCTTTTGCGGTTCACGCTTGTGTTTACTTTCTGGCTCCCCAGATACATGTTGCAGAGGTTAGGCTCTGGCAGGGGTTTGAGGGCAACTAGAACGATCTTAGGGTCGGAGATGTGGGGCTCCAACGTTTCGCATAAGCTTCTTGAATAGGTAGGCCCGCAAGATGTTGCCGTGAGGATTGAATTGAGTGATGGTTTGAGAATTAGACTTGAGAAAGCTCAATACTGGTGGAAGCGAGGCATTCTTTTGGCTTAACGATGCCAGCTCCAGTCCCGTTACCGAGCTCAGCATGGAAGGCGTTCCCGTCTGGCATACTGGTGATGTCCCCTTCGGAGTTGTTGCTTGTGGCCGGTGTTAGATCGGCAGCCATTTCTGTAGAACTTGCAAGGCTCATGTAACTCAGAGTGTCCCCATCACGCGTCGTCTACATAGTTATTCAGTTATTACATGTTACTTAGGCAAGCTTCCCGCCGCAGTTCCAGGCACAGCGCACTCCGAATGCGGGAGACCCCGGACGAGCCCGTGCGTGAAGCCATTGACAAGGCCATGATGGTAGCCGCACAGAGCGAATGCTGCGCAAGGTCGCCACGTGGCAGACCGGTTCTTTTCTACGAGAGAGTCGTCCCAAAAATGCAGCGTTACACCGGGGCAGCTGCAGCATTCCTAGCCACGGTGGACCTCGGACTCTGGGCTAGTCTTGGCGCGGGGCGAGTCTCAGTTTCGTGTTTTCGGCTTCTCAGGTTCGGGACCTAGGCTTTGTAGCCAGTTTGTAGCTGTTGCCGTATTGCATACTGTGGTTTCGCCTTGGTCTTTTCGTGGTTGGAGCGGGACTAACATGAACACCCGAATGAGATGCCCTCACTGCAGCCGACAGGCGGAGTGGAGACTTCTGCAGCTTGAGATTCCCAGCCTTATCCGAAAGCTGATGCGTGGCCCTGCATAGCCCTTGCCCTGTCCAGTCCAGTCCTGGGTCACGTGTTTCCGAGCTAGCCCGTCGTGACACCTGTTTTTTCATGTTTTTTTTCTTGTGGCATGCTCAAGCTTCTCCTTCATGCTACAGCGGCATCTTAAATAAGCCAAGCGCAGGCTGCTGGAATATGGCAATTGTGGAACAGCTCTGTTGGCTCGGATGCCATTTGGTGGACGTGGCATGCCTACAGTTGGACTGGGCAGGCAATTCCTCAAGCCCTGAAGCCACATGGGTGCCTCAGCCATGCAATCCCAAAGAGCTTTGTTTCGTTAGTTGAGAATGCCAAGCCCAGAGCCAGTAAACCATGTACGCTTGTGTAAACACCCTCAACGCACTCGGTCATATTGACGAGTAGGTTTTTGAAGTGGGACTTCCACAAAGATTTGTGGAGGACAATGTGTGAGCTGATTTAGAAGATACGCCCGTTCACGAGGCGGCTTCGCGGATACGTCTCTGCTGCTTTGTTTGCCTGCTGGCCACGAAGCATCGTCGGCAGCGCTGAGGCAGGTCGGCAACAAATGTAACGGACAGACCGAGAAGCCTGGGCCATCCGAAACCCCGTCACCCATCATAGAGCCAAAGCCTCCAAACCCCTAGGTTCAGGTAGAGCGAGCCTCAGCTTTTGGCCTGGGGTAGGATGACTCGGATAGGTCGGGTATGTAATGATTTGCACAGTGGTTGAACCACCTCTCGGAAAGTTCACGTCCTCCTTTGCACCTCTCTGAAACCAGCTTGGTGACACATGTTGACATCCTCGCTGGCATAGCTACACAGCAGCTGAGCGCCGCACAAAACCACTGGAGCCCCGAGGCAAAAAGAAGTGTAGCTCAAGTTACGGATTAAAGGTAATGGGGTCTGGGAGCCACAAACCGTTTCGGCCTGGGTTATTTAGAAATTCGAAGTGGCAAGCACCCATCCTCACAGCTCGAAGCCTACATGCCACTCAATGCAGGACACACTTCTGGAGGCCGGGACTGCTCCAATGCTGAGCAAAGTCTCGAAACATAGCCGAGAAGGGATGAGAAGGGTGCTGGAGAAAATCTGGCATAGTCTCAGGGAGGGTTTAAGGGTAAGGGCCGCCGATAATTAGGGCACTCAGAAGCCGGATCGTTCAAAAACTGAAACACAAGTGAGATCGCCAAACTGCTGCTGTTGCGATGGATGTCTCGTTGTGATTCCTGCTGCTGCTACTGAGATCATTGAAAGTTACTGCGATGATGATCTCCGGCGCTGTCGCCGTCCTCGTTGTTGTCGTCGTCGCCGTAGTAGTCCATCACACTCACTGGTCATCGCTATTGACTTCCTGCTGTCGTCCGAATGACCACTAAATGTGGTACTGCTGGCTGCTTCGAACTTGGGATTCCGCTCCTAGTGGGGCCAGGCTTTCAGGCTGCCGGAACTGAGCTTGAAAATGTTTGTGTTTTCTCATGGACTGAGATTTTGTGTGTGCTGTGACAGCATGTTCGATGGTCATCTTGGCAGCGTCCTGGCCAGGCCCCCTAAGAGCGAAGCCAACGCCGTGCCAGCAAGACGTCCAGATCCTCTTGACCTATAGCAGCTCACAGCTCACTGAAGAAGCCATCCACAGGTCCGAATCCCTGCGCTGATGGAAGGAAGAGTAAGGCTACCACGCTGGGACTGGGCCACGCACGACCAGCCTCTTGGACGGAGAGTTGGCTTTCGATTGAAATGGTCGTGCTCCAATGCACACCGCTTGCTTGCATGCTCCCTTGGCTGTAGCATGTCGACTGCGTGACAACCATGAAGCCCAGTATCCTTAACCCAACCTGCGAACTGATACCAATCCCGCAACCGGACACCAAAACCCTGTCTCGAACGAAGAGACTGGTTTGTGGCTCTCTCTTGCGGGGGACCTTAACTAAGCCCTCGGCATCCTTCGGCATTACGTCCCCTCATAAAAGGGCCAGAGGCACGTGAGTTTAAGTTCGAAGATAGGACCATCACCTCACAACAACTAATTCTGGCGCCGAACGACCATTACGACTCACATCGACTCACGACGGCTGCTACCAGTGTTAGGCCGTGATGCTAGTGCTAGGTCTTGATACCCGGCCAGGGATCCAATTTTAGAACAACCCCCCCCCCCCCCCCTACCCGAAGGGAGATGGCTCCCTAAAGACTCACTCAAGGTATGTCCATGGGGCCATCACGGATCTCCTGCGGCCACGCCGTTGGCCCGCAGATGTGGCCGTGCTGCCCCTCTTCATGGGCGAGGCCTGAGGTAGAGCTTGAAAGAATCCGTGCCTGTATTTCGAATCTCCCCTATGAACTACTATGTATATATATATATATGCATAAATATATACATACATACATACATACATACATACACACACACATACATACATACATACATACATACATACATACATACATACATACATACATATATGTTCATATATATATATATATACATATACACATATATACCGGATTATACCATCATGAATCATATACCTACATGCTGGACTTGAGTTCTTGGATTCGGGATGAACCATCCCGACATGCAGAATTCAGGGCCCCGGGCACGAAGAAGTTCAGTTTCCGAAGGTGTTGGGCAGGTCAGCAGACCAAAGGAACCTGCAAGGTGTCGGCTGCAGGGCCTGGAATTACATAAGGGTTTAGGATTCAGCGCTAAAACACTATATGAGGCATCAGAGGTCTAGCAGTGTTTAAGGTTCAGGCATTGACTTTTTCAGGATTTGAGGATCTGGAAGCGACTCCTCAGCTTTTTGTTCGGGACTGCCCCGAAGGCTTTGGAGCGCTCCTGCGAGCCGTTTGGAGCCCTTGCAAAACCAAAACCAACTGTGGGAACTTTTTTGGGAAGAATCGCAAGGGTTTCAAGTTTCAGTGGCCCTTCCGCACAGTAACTGAGCCCTCTCTATTTCTCAGCTTGATCTATGAGCTCTTGAGCGCCATTGCTCCACTCAGTTATCTCAATTCAGATCATGAGCTCTTCAAAATCACTCTCACTATCACTATCTCAAGCCCTTGCTTAGTCTCGGTTCTGTTGACAGGTTGGCAAGCTATTGAAACGCTTGCAAACGCGAAAAGTCAAACTGCCGACCAGGCTGCAGGTACGTTCGATTTCTGAATTTAGCATTGCTCGTTCCGTATCCAGCAGAGGCTGCTGCAGGCTGGAAGCAAAAGAATTTCTCACATTGTGTCCCATGGCCGGCTGGCCAAGAGGCTCGATTTCGATTTCGGATGCCACTGATCCGCAGACGACAGCTGGACTGACTGGAAAGGAGCTAAAATGATTGTAACCCTGAACCCAAGCAAGCCTCACCAGCAAACCCTGATGTCCTGTCTTCTACAGGCTCCCGAGCATACCACCACCCTCGAGGCAGCATTGTCGACGCCCGGCCCAAGCTCAGGGTCTTTGTAAATACCAGTTTCGTCTCTGGGCTTTGGATCTTGAAGTCTTTCTGTTGTGCCCTTCATGGAGTCAGAAATCAGCAACCTTCCCCCGATCAACAGCCAGCTTTGGGACCTACATGCAAGCCCGAGAAGCACATTCATTGAATCTCAAGACCCAAAGGCTTCCGAAGCGCTTAGCCGCGACGCAGTACTTTCACTTACACCAGATCCACTACTGCAGGAAGTCTCCCTCCGAGATCGCGTGGTATGCAACTGGGCGCATGTGAACCCACAGGTTGTTGGACTTGGCCAGGTAAGAGACTTTTCTTCGAGCGACGAAGATCTGGGCTTTGCGCTGTTTTTGAAAGTCTGAGGCCTTCAGTCCTAGAGCCTAAACTAAACCCCGAAACCCCAACCCATGCGGTGGAGGGTTCCACAAGGAGAGGGAGGGGGCCACCATCGGATGCATTCTCAGGGATAAGGTGCCAGATCGGCCTGGCAGCCCTGCGCCATCGCTGTTTGCAAGTCCGAAGAGGGGCTCATTGTCAGGGTTCCCGATTGCAGCTTGTGATCCAGCGGGCCAGGTTTGTTGCTCTTCGTTGTGTAACCAATCTTGGTGTCGTTCTTATGGTGGTTTCTCGTGTTACGATGTAGTATTTGTCTCTGCGGTCAGAACCAGGTTGAGAAGCGCTTCTTGCTCCAGGTCTATGTCAGCATCACCCATGCCTACTCCGACGGATTGTCGGGTCAGGCCGTGTAAAATGCTGGCAATGCCATAGTCATTTGCTGTACAGCGCGAGCCTCAATCGTAATGCTGACACCCCGGATTACGATCGAAAGAGTTCTGCATGCATGATGGCCTGCGTCATCAATATCAATGTTATGGGTGGGGCGGGATGGGGAGTCTCTCCACCTTGACAGTCTGAAAATGTTGATGGCCAACCAAACAATTGTACATGTGCACACGGGCATCGTCATTTTGATGCGTTTATGTACGCACCTATGTACACATTTCTGTGCACGCATCCACACACGCACAGACGAACACACACACACACACACGCACACACACACACACACACCCGCACACACACACACACACACACACACACACGCGCGCACACACACCCGCGCACGCAAGCAATTGCCGCCGTACCACGTCAGAACGACAGCTGCGCAGCACAGCAAGCTGCAATATACTTCTATACATACATGTCCATGTGCCATGTTCACCAGAAGCAATTGGTTGCAGCCAAGGGGACAGAGTCGCTGATTGCCAAACACTCCACTTTGCTTGCAGGGGAGGGTCCCGCGCTAGATATCGCAAACACGCACAAAATCCAGCATGTTCGACCTGCTCATGATCGCCCTCCCATGCACCCAGACTTTGAGCCGTTAAAGTTATGCCAGTGTAGATCTCTAAACACTGAAAGAGGAACACGACGACCATGACGGCTATACGACAACCAGGAGACCACCAGGACACTGCCACAATGCTTTCCCCCCAAGTACGCACTGATCCAGGACCATCGCAAAACTGCTTTCGCGCAAGTTACTCTCGCGATTCGAGACTGCGGTGCTTGTGATTCCCCCCAACTGGCGGGATCCCCAAGGACGACCCAAATCCTTCCCCGGAAGTCAAGGTTTTCGAGGGCCAGAAGTAGCCCACATATTGTACCAGCCCTGACGCCTCACAGGTCCTGTGCAAATCAAAGGACGCGAGGAAAAATGCTGTGTCCTGTTAATAATAGGATGTGGACAGCCTTTTTTTCTGCGTGCCTGCGCGTCCCGTGCGGTAAGAACAATGATGCCCTAGAGCATAATGCTTGGGGACATTTCCCCACGGTATGCCACATGATGATACTACTATTGTTGCTTGAACTGTTTTGAACTATTGTCACGAATCTGATATTGCTGCCACGTCACATTCTCGCGGCGCAGGGTTCCCTAAAAAACGAGTGTGATTTTTGTCGCGGTCCGGACACCGTGTTCCTCTGAGTTCGGAAGTTAGGAATAGACTTGACTTATCGGTATCTTTGGTAGGCCATCAAGATAGCAAGTGGATTGCTTGTGAAAGGCACTTTTCGCAGACCTGCTCCGCTTCTATGAGGAGGAGGCACGCCGATGACGAACCAATTGGAATGGGTACGTCCGGTAGGTTTGCAAGTTGCCATGTTTTGACTTCTTTGCGAATGGGACCGTTGGTCGAAGACGAGCAATGACAAGTCACTGAGGCCTCAGTCAGCACAGGTTGGCAATGGAAGAAGACCAGCATGCCCCACGCCGCAAACCCTTCACCACAAGTATGCCCTAGAACGCCCCGGCAACATACCGGAAGCCTTTGCTTTCACCTACGCGACTCCGGCGAGACTGCGATTTGGTAAGATGGGAGCTCAGGCGCGTCCAGAGTTAGTTTTGCACAGCCACCACATGCCACGCATTGTGCCATCGATGCCCAAACAAGGCCATACCCTAAAAGCATAAGCCCCGAAGCCTTGAACCTTTAAGCCGCCGCGGTGACAAGGCTGGCGCCTGCCAGCCAAAGGAGCTCAGGTCCGATGATGAGCCGGAGCCTCGAAATGCCTCGAAGCCTTTCAAAGGGCGGAGGGTCAGAGCTTGAGGATTTAAGGGTTTAGGCTCAAGGCTCAAGGAGCTTCGGGAGCAGAGAATGGGTCTGTGCAGCTTCGCCAACTTGATGGGCTTCGGGCTTCAAGAGTGAGAGGTTCTGGTTTTCAACCCCCAAAGCGAGACGGCTTGACAATGAGGTTTTCCCTGTTGAGGTTGTTCGCGAGATTTTCGCAGTAACGAGCTTGTGTGCTGGAAGTTCTTCATCATATCCTTCGACAGCGGACGTCCCCCATATTCCTAAACGATCCTGAGACGCCAAGCCCAGCTTTTCTACTCTGTCGGGGCGGGACTTTGCAGCTGATTGGGCGGATGTTCCAAGTGCAGAAATAAGGATAATCCTTGTAAATGGCGACATATTGCCGAATCAGGGAGCCTGAGTGGAAACCTGGTAGTCTCTTCGGTGGTGAGGATGTCAAGAGCAAATGAGTCCAAGTTCTGACGTTGCATCATGGAGTCTGCCAGCTTGTAGTAGGCTGTCGGGAAATGAGTTTACGGTCCAGAGCCAAGGGATCGCAGCTCGGAAAAGCATCGAAACCGTGTCTGTAGACGCCATCAGAAGAAGGAATGATGGTGTCGACGTCAGCAACGTGCCCGGCACAGAAAACAAGTCTTAGTGATGACGGCGACGGTAGAAGAAGAAGAAGAAGCAAGTGATGATGATGACGATGATGATGATGATTATGATGTTGGTAGCAGCAATATTTGCCGTTGTCGTCGTCGTGGCAGCAGACGGCAAGAGTAGGAGCAGGGGTGGGGTGACTGTGCAAAAAGCTGCATCAGTAGCAGCGGCGCATGCTGAAGAGCTTCCCGATGCAGGTCCCTCGCGCTCTTGCAGAGACGGCTCCGGAGGTCCTTAGAAGGCAGACCATGAGCAGAAACATTCGACCCAAAGACTGAGTAAGCTAAGTTTCGAGTTCGATGGCGACCGCGACTTCGACTGCTGTTGTAAAACGCGCCGGTTGCTGGCAAATCGCATGTGTCATTTCAGGGCGAGTTCTTATCCAAAGTACCAGTAGCAGAGTCAACGAAGGACAGGACTGCTTTGTCCTGGTGTCTCGATTTGCAGAGCCCAAACCGTCAGACCAAGGCCAGAATCCTAACCCAAAGTCTTTAAAGCCTGAAAGTCTTAAGCTGTTCTTGTCGTGCCGTTCGTGTCCTCTTGTGAGTGTAGTCGCGCGAGCATAGTCGTGTCGGACTTTATTGTTGTTATTGCTGAAGGAAGGAGAAACCCAACTAGGCTTGCCCCAAGCAGAAGTCTAAGTCCCACACTGAAGCATGCTTGCTGTAGCCCTGTCATGCACTCCTCCCTCAGGGGCGTAATCTGAGATTAGACCTTGATGCCTAGACGGTCGTTGTGGGGCTTGGAACCTCAACCCGTTGAACCCACAACCTTGTAAAGCCTTACACCTAGTTCTGGAATTCGTATGCCGGCTCACGAGCCCCAAGCAACCCCTACAAATGCCTGCAGGGCGCACACCGGAAACCGTGCCGGTGCCCAACGACGAGACTCGGATTAGTATCTGCTGTTTGCTTTCAAACAATTACGAGGGCACAGACTGATTCCCGGAAGCGTGCAAACCGTTGCGCTGCTGGCATTTTGGGCCAAAGCAGCTCCCTTGCCTCGAGACCCGCATCTGCACGCAGTGTGCATCATGCTCCCACCACAGCCCTAGCCCTGAAGCTCGAGCTTTTTGTGGTCGCGAATGCTGTCCCTTGCGTCGCTTTATTTCGGAGGAAATCCCGGGTGTTGGTCTCAAAAAGGGGGATCCTGGATACGACGGGCTTGCGAGTGCTAGCGGATGTGCAGCAGCTGTATGGCTTATCATTCAGGCTGTAGGCAGCAGGATTGAGGGAGGGGGAGACAGAGAGAGAGAGAGAGAGACGGAGAGGGAGTCAGGGAAACTGCTGAAGCTCAGCGCTTCCGGCAGACTGATTGAACTCTCGTGTGTCTGTGTCATTGTCTTACTACTGTCGCCGGGATCTTCCATGCTTTTCTACCAACCGTTCTGCTCTGAACCCCTGCAACCCTGGCAGCAGCTCCGTATGGCCCGAAAGCTCACAGTTCCTTGCTCGCATAAACAAAGCATGCTGGGGCGGGCCTTTGCCTCAGGATCTCTACCACGAGTCGATCTGCGAAGACTGGGGCCGCCGAAGCGGATTGCCCTTCGCAAAGCAAGTCAAACTTCGGATTCAGCAGCAGGAAGTTGGGCATTGGCTCTCGGAGACTTAATTTCAGAGTATTACTTGTAGCATGTTATAGCAGCAGCGTGAAGCGGTGTATAACACTGTGATCATAGTTTAGCCTTTTGTAGCTTGTTTCTGCATAAGCCCGAGCGCGCAGGTTCTTAATGTTTATCCTATTTAGCGACTACTACATACTGCTCTGAGAGCTCGACTTCCGGCCTAAAACGTTTGTCTTCGAGAGAAGTTGGGCTCTGCATATGCACATTCTTCGCAGGCGTGTCAGTCCGCGCAAATCACCGTGGCATGTAGGACTCGGCTAAGTAC
The DNA here is from genome assembly GCA_905221635.1 of Symbiodinium sp. CCMP2456. Lineage (NCBI taxonomy): Eukaryota > Dinophyceae > Suessiales > Symbiodiniaceae > Symbiodinium > Symbiodinium sp. CCMP2456. The sequence continues at coordinate 59,131 of CAJNDV010026668.1, read as the reverse complement.
CCGCTTCGATGGTGCAAATGGTGCTGTGACTATGACAGTGTTTTTTGGTTAGCCTTGGTTTTAGCGAGGTTGGGGAGCCTGCCAGCATGACTGAGTTGCGTTGTTCCTTGGATTTCTTCCTGCTCTCGCTATATACATAGTGGATGGTAGCACAGGGTCTCCCTGTATCCCGGCGAGAGCACACAGACGGAGGAGGGTTCACTTGGACTTTGGGGAAGGTAAGGTGCAACGCCGACCTGCACTCCTTTCAATGGGAACATCATACTGTAAGATCTCTACATGGCAATAATCCGGGGTCCGGGATTTCATCTTGCTGGCCTGCAAAGTCGACTGTTTGTTGATGGGTGGCCTTGCCTCCAATGTCTGTCCCCCTCTTCCGAAGGCTGATGAATGCTGTTTCTTAATCGTGAGACGTGAAGCTGGGTGCGCTCGTGCAATACAGCCAGCAAGGAACTCCTGTTGGGGACTTGATCTGAGCACATGGGTGAAGCAAGCAGCCTTCCAACGGGTCCTGAGGAGGTGCTGTTGCTTGCTTTGAAGTTCCAAACGCAGGAACACGAATGTTGGGCGCTTTGGCGATGGCATTCCGTGTGTTTTCTAGCATGGCATGGGGGTTGTGCTGCTCCATGTTTCGGACCTTGCCGTCGCGCCCTAATAGAAGCGTTGCATACTCTGGCTTTCTTCCTTGCGGCTTCGGCGTGGCATGATGCAAAACAAGACCAAGAAGCCCGAAAAAGTGTTCACCAGATTTGGGTTGAAAGTGAATTGGTAGAGAAACTCTTAGTCTTGAATAGGACTTCGATCCTGGATTCCGCATACACGGCATTTACCAAGAAGTTTGCCCTGGCATCCCCTGCTTTCGACGAAGAAGACAATTGCTGGCTTTGCGACACTCGCGCTCTCTCTCTCTCTCTCTCTCTCGGATAAGCGTTCTTACGTTTGACCCCCCGAATGCGGCAATGCCAGGACGATGTTGGTCTTCATGGATTTTGGGCTTTTTGTTGAAAGCTTTGCGAAGGGTGTAGGGGTGCCCCCAAGCACCACATCCACCCATACACTTGCATGTGTTGTGAAAGAAATGACACATCCGAACATCATGAAACTCTGGAGCAAAGAAGCCCTGAAGTCATAATGTCCGCAAGCTTATGTAAGCTGTGAGCAAGCTGTATCACTGTCGAAGTCATTCGATTCTGCGTTCGTTGAGAGTCGCACCTACTGCACGCAAGTCAAAGTTAGGGCTGGTGGCTTAAAAATTGTTCTTTGCTGTTGGCCATTGGATTCGTCTTACTTCACGTTGTCCCTGTTGTTGCTGACAAAGACCAATGTGCTGGCTCCGATTGTTGTGTCTTTGTGTTTTCCTTTCCCTTTTACAGCCAACTGTTTTTCTCGTCGAAGGAAGTTGTTCTGATTTGCTGTTATTGTTCGATTAAGTGGTGAAACGAAAAATAGAACCACTTCCGATGGAGCCGTTGCCAACACGGACCAGGCCCAGATTGGTGCATCAAATCCACCTTGCTCCCTGTCGCGCGAGAGGGCAGGGAATGTTTCGCTTTCGCAACCCTGAAAATGCCTCTGCTTCATTCCGCTGCCCTAAATACATGCGAGCGAGTCTGAGCAAAGCTTTCAGCCCGGGGCGTGCAACTGAATACCTAGAACCCAACCATTCCCTAAAGCTGAACCAGATATCAAAAACTCTAACAGCCCGTACGGTACTGACCAGAGACAATTTCCAATAGCAAAACACGCAAATCCAGCAGCTTGCTACAACCCCGACTCCGAAAGCAGTTGAATCCCTGAAGCATGACCTAAGCCTTAGAACTCGGCAACCATGGAAATTTCAATATTCTGGCATATGGCAGGGATGTCCTCTTTCACATTACTTGTTTGTGTTAGTTATGGGGGCAGAGTTCGCAGACATGAAGATGGAACTATGTGCACCAAGACAAATCCAGCCATTACTTCTCTGAAATCCTCTTTGCAGACGACATGCTAATAATTGGAGCTGACGCGCAGTGCATGAACAAGCAATTGCATGCAATTGAAAGGCATTGTGCGTACTACGGGTTGAAGCTGAATTATAAATAATTATAGGAGATGCGTGAATCTTACAGCAAACCAAAGAGTTTCATGAGTACGTTTTTCTCGCGATGGACCAGCTGCAGGAAGACGCGTCCCAAGACAGAGATCAGCCACATACTTAGGCACTTTACTCACTGACAATTTTGACAATAAGGCGGAAATTAATACAGTAGCCCACGGGACATTCTGTAGGGACGCGCAATCGACTTAAGATCTTTTGGACAAAGGCTAACACATCAATCAAATCCGAAATCCAAGTATTTCATGCAATCACAAGATCAAAGCTTCTGTATGGGCTGGAATGTATACAACTGGCGAGCGCTGAAATCTCTAAGCTAAATGCTTTTCAACACAGAAGCCTGAGACGCATCCTAGGAAAGTCTCCGACATTTCCTAGACAGAGAGCAAACGAAGCAATGGCTATACAGTACCAGGAAATACGCCAGATCTACTACTGTAACTTTCAGCGCTTCGGTGACACATGAAGAAAGGCGAAATTAAGACACGTTGGTCACATCCTGAGATCATCAAACCAGGTGGTATTTCATTCCGACAACCTAAGGCCCAGGACGGTTTTGACAAGGAGGGTGGGTCTCCCCCAATCTCACCGGTTGCTGGACACCTCTGCTGACGAATACGAGCCATGTTTGGTCCCGACAATGATGACACCTATCTCCAAATTGTCAAGCAACCGGCTCTTCAAAAGCTGGATCCTTTTCAGTTCCAGATGATGGCACACCAAGGCTTTCAGCCTGTCCAGGTCATACGCGAGGTTACCCCATCATAGTTGACGTGGTGCTGTTGTTTCGAGCCGCATGTTTGTACAGACTTCTTGGCTTTTATTGATCCAATACCAGGTTCTGTTGAGAGCTCAATGCGCTCGCTAGAAACTGCCAGGCCTCACCAAGTGTTCGACGGTGATGGAATGTTCCACTCCGTGATAGTCGAGGTACGCTACGACCCATCGAAAGTGATGCAAGCCCGTGGCAAAGTCGCAAGTAAGGCAGTCGATCACCGGCATTATCATCCAGCCCATCTCGCCCCCATATGGTGGAGAGGAGCGCCCTGAGAATTGGGACCCTTCTCGCGAGGTGACCAGACCCTTCGCCCAGCACAGACGTCGACGCAAAAGGCGACGATCGAAGTCCCGCGAGCTTCACACAAAGTTCTCATCACTGGCACGACGCACGGCGCGATCGTCGGTCTCTGTCAGCTTTGCGTGCTGAGTTCGTGGACCAGTCAGGAACTTATCCTGATGAGTTCGGACGCCGACCGCTGCAGCGAAGAAGGGCAGACTGATAAGTTCATGTTGGCGGAAGTTTTCAATCCAATCGTCGGGACTGCCCATGTACCAACCAGTACAGTCGAACCAGTACAGTCGTGCCTGCATGCAGCGCGAGAGTGGAAGACAAACACCATCAGCTGTGGTTGAGTAGGTTACGCCGGCCGTTTACATGCTCAGCCCATGACTGTGTTCTTCGCTGCAAGTGTTGCCGGCCCACCACTTGTTTCACCGAAAACCCTGGACACGAAGGAACATCGATCTTTTGCTATTTAGAGGAGGTTCCCGCCGTTTCGGGCCTGACACCAGTTGGACTCTCAACCCGCAGCCCTACAACCTGAAATTGAAATTTACTCTTCAGCAAAACCCGATTCTGCTTGTTCAGGCCCCTTCTTGGAGAGAAGCTTGACATAGCCTCGCAATGTCTCACGCCGACTTCGCTCGCCTGCATTGTCCAAGTTGTGAGAGTGTAAACCCTGTGCAATTCCGTGCCGCAAACCCACAGCCCGCAGCCCGAAGCTCTTCTACCGTGTTGCTAGCAGCGCAATTTCGTTAGCAAGAACAAAAACCCTGACCACAAGGTCCCGGCGGATTTTCTTTGAGCCCATCGTGACACGGAGCCTCCGAAACGCTGCGCAGGGAGTGTGCCACGGCCGTTTTCTGTGGGTTGCAGGACTTCTGGGGAGATCGTCGAATTATTTCTAATCCTTTCCCCCTAATATAATATTGGAGCGCAGTTTCTCTGCAGCGCGACTTGGTCAGCGAAGCGGGTGGGAAAACTATGAACTGGACCCCCCTAATATAAGAACTGGAATCCAGGGGTTTGGTTTTTATATTAGGGGGGTTTCGGCACATCCGGGTGTAAGTGGGGTTGTCAGGAATATTTCATTAATGAACCAGACAGTCAGACAAGTAAGTAATTAAACAACAACCGTTTCCTACCCAGCCGTTCCGGCTGTAGAGCAGACAGTCAGCCTGCCTCGTTTGACCTTAAGCTCCGAGCCTTAGGCCCCCAAACCCTAAAGCTCTGGTCCTTTCGGTTTAGTACTACTGTAGTCTTGGCTCTATTGAAACCAATACTATCCTGGGCCCACCTTATGTCTTTACTTCATTTTTTGAGTTGCGGGCCCGAAACTGCGAAATCCCGGGGCCGGGATGTTTTTTTATTGGGAGAGGTTTAATGATAGGGGGAAGGGATTAATACTGCTTGGTTTCTGGATGTCATGACAGTAAGGTAAGGATCAAGTTGAATCAAACACAGTAGTTGATAAGATTATCTCACGCCATTATGCCTTTGGTCCTCAAAGTTGTGCATGTTTGGCTGCACTAAGCCGCTGGTGGCGACAACTGCTCGAGTCCTTGTTCGCAGGATCCACAACCTCGACCCAATGAATCTCGAGAAACAACCCGTCCCCGCGCAAAAAGTTCGTGATACGGATCTAAACCTAGATCCCCTTGACCCGCAACCCCCCAATCCTAGAGCCCTAAATCCTACCAACAACATGGCTAGGTACGGCTGCAGTGTCGACCTCGCATGGCTGACCGCCATCATGTGTGCAATGTTGGCAGCCAAGAGTGACTGAAGTTGGGATCGAATCACCTAATTAATGCACATGTGGAACCTCGCCTGGTTTGTCCGAATTGTGCGAGCATAATCAAGGCCTAAGGGTCCTTGATGTCTCAAGTTTTGGTTGATTTGAGGATTGAGATATGTGGGGTCTATATCAGGGTCGGCTATTCCCTGAAACTCCCAAGGAAGATGCGTATGACTACGGTTGCGGCTCCCGGTTTCTGTGACAAGCGTCTGTCCTGAGAACTACCAATGACCGGTGCCCAGGGTGAGCAAAGACAGGTGGGTAGTAGCACTAGTAGCACTAGTAGCAGTAGCCGTAAGAGTAGGAGTAGGAGTAGGAGTAGGAGTAGGAGTAGTAGTAGTAGTAGTAGTAGTAGTAGTAGTGGTGGTGGTAGTAGTCGTAGTAGTAGCAGTAGTAGCAGTAGTCGCAGTAGTCGCAGTAGCAGTAGCGGCGGTTGTTCGGTCGGCCAACCAATAGGAGGAGGAGGAGGAGGAGGAGGCGAAGGAGAAGGAGCAGTTGTGAGATTCCGAAATGCCTGTATGTTTTGGAGTGGCAGAAAATGGTGCATGCGTGATTCTTTGGCGTGCATCTCTTCCCGACGTCAGCTCAAGCCTGTGCTCCATTTTTTCTCCCGCCCATCGCTCCTGCAGAGTCGGTGTGTGTCCCGACGCACCTGAATTCTCTTGATGTTTGCCAGGGTTCTCAGGAATTCTCGCGGCCGCGGCCGATAAAAGACCCAGGCTACATCGCGAGGAGTGCAGGGAGTTCGCGATGCTCATTGACGCAGTTGAGTAGCAAGTTGTTGGTTCATACTTTAGGACGTGGGTTTTAGGATTTGGGGCTGAGGGCTCAACAGAAAAAGCCGGGAATGCAAAGCCCCATGCAGCAGCACAACTTGCCTAGGTTGCGCCTCTTCCCTCACGAGCCCCGGATGATGCTTGTTGTCAAGGCAGCCTCCGGATAGTGGCTCCAACTTTGGGAGGTGTTGGCGGCTGTTTTGGAGCTTGGAGTGGAAGCCAAAGAGTCGGAGTATAAACTGTGATGATTCATGTTGGCCTTCCTTCTTTCCGAGATTTTTGGGGCTGGGAGAATAACTTTGCAACTTTCTTGCTTCTTCTACAGCAGTATTGGGCTTCCGGCTTTTGGGTTCATCGTGGGCACAGACTTTCCACCAGCAGTAAGGCCGAGAGCTCAGACCATGCTTACATGGTTCGGTTGGGCATAACTGCCGGACCAGCATTCCGGAACGGCGCTTGAAGCAAAGTCGAAAGCACACCAGGTGCAGAAGAGTTTTCGTCAGGGGTTGAGGTTCGAGGCTACGCCTCGTCTTGCCGGCAGTCTGAACCGCAGTCCAGTTGCAAAAGGTTTGAGGCTGAAGGCTTGCGGCTTGAAGTCTAGAGTTGAGGGCTTGGTCTGGGCTTCAAGGTTCGCAGGCTCGAGAGAGGGGTCAAAGCATCGAGCCTCGATACAGCAATTGTAAAGCCTGCATCCCTCACATTCAAGAACATGGGCACCAGGCTTCTTGCCGCGACGGGGAGGGCTGCCCGGCATACATCGGTGTGCGTGGTTTGCTGGCGTGATCTGATCTATATGGGTGGCGGTCCTGACATCAGGATCTTGTTCAAGTCGCGGAAGCACCTGCATTCAAACCACAAGAAAACTCGCCTCCAGACGAAGACGTCTATATCTGCGCAGTTGTTGGCTCCCCCGCGTGCTTGAAACTGTGGTGGGTGCATGTGGGTGCTGTACATGGGATCTTGGTGGTTTCAAGATCATCCAAGTCGGACACTGCCAAAGTCCTTGTCAGAATCGGCTGGACCTGTCTCAGGACCGGGTCTCCGAAGTTTGCAGGAAGACCTGAACGTGTCAAAACGGCGAAAAGCTTTGAAAGAGCCCCAGGCCCGAAAGCAAACTCCAGGTCAGGGGCGGATGGTCGGATTCTTGTCAGAGGCACGAGCGCCTTGGTTCGCAAGTTTGAGCCCAAGTTATTTGTTGCCAGAGCCTTTCACACATCTACTGTATACTTGTAAGAGCTTCAGTCATTGCAGATGCTTGTTGTCGTGCCCATCTTCCTAGTACCTTGCGCCTAGAACTCTGCTCAGGCATTGCGGACAGTCCGCGAATTTGGCCCAACAACGGTTAAGTTTTGCGCATGTTTTTTCCGGCCGAGGGTCGGGGCCGAGGGTCCCAGACATCCCATTCTACTGATCTGTACATTTGTTTTCCGAGCTTTGCGACTGCAAGCTTCGATGCCCAGCTCTCGAGTAACCTCCGTCAGTCAAATGCACAGCCCGTTGCATTGGACCCTTCGGCTACTACCCGAAGCTTCGCACCAGGAGCGTGTGAGGTGATATGGGGGACTTGGTGATAGTACTGCTTCTCCTGTATCTTGCCCTCATAATCATAACAACATGTGCATTGAACTCGCTGTTGCACGCAAAACCCTGATCCTTCAGCGCCTTCCGAGTTCCGCAGTCCGTATGGGAACCCCATCAGGGACCATTTCTGGAAACACTCCCGGACGCTACTTGTAGCCCTTACACTTCAAGCTGCCAAAAGCTCTAAACCCTCATTTGCAGGCATCAACACAACGATTTCCCTAAAGCCCAAATAACTGCCGTCTTGGGCCAAAAGTTTACCAAAGGCTTCCGAAACCGCACACAGCTTAGATCGCATTGGGCATGCAGCTTCGGAAGGGTCTGGGGACACACGGTCCCCAAAGGGCCTACCCAAGGTCATCACCATCGCCCGGGCCTGAGAAAGTCCTGCACCTGGGGATTTTCGGAGACAACGCTCAAGGCGTTAACCCCTGGAGTCCAAAGCCCGTGTCGGTTCAAGCGAAAGTTCGGATTGAAGAATCCCTCAGACCCCAAGCCCTGCAGAGATCACTGAAGCACAGTCAGAATCGTAGACTCGTATACGTGGCGAAACATGTTGTCATGGCAACAAGAACAGCAGCAGAAGCTGAAGAAAGCTTGTAGGGATGCAGGTTCCAGCGAGACAGAGAGAGGCATCGATGTTGCAAAAAGTGACGATGATGACAATCCACAACCAGATGATCAATCATGGCTGTTACCCAGGCAGGAAGCATCGCTGAGAGGATGAATGGAATGTAAACAGCTGGAGTCGCTACATGTACCACGGCACATTTACGGGAGTCTTGGCAAAACTATCATTTACAGAAGGCATACGCATACTTCGGATTACCACTTCGAATCCGCGTACAGGGGCGCGGGGCGCAATAATTGATGCAATTGTCGTGAAGCCACGCTCGGAACCCAGCTTCTATGCAAGAAGAGCTCGAGCTAGGCAGGTGGGAAAGAGAGTGAAAATCCAAGACTGCCAAGCACGGTACTAGCCACGGATGCCTGAACAGATGATATTCAGTATCGTCCTTATTTGCTGTGGCCGTATAGCTACATAGCCATGATCAGGATGATGCTCATGCGCCCAGAAATGCCTAAAGTGCTTCCCTCCTCGCGGAGAAACCAAACAGGACTGCTGAAAGCAAAGACACAAGCCTCAACCGTGGATCGCATACAAAACGTGTTGCATCCCCGCAGCTCACTGGCCTTCGTCCCAAAATCCTGCAAGTAAACAACTGCTGTCAATGCCAGGATGTCGGGGACGTAGAGTCTGCAACGATTCTGGACGAAGCTTGGCTTGGGACTCCCATTAAACTACTGTGATTCCTCATTGTGGATCTTGGTAGTGGCCTGCGGGTGGTGGTGGTGGTGGTGTGGTCATTTTGTTTAGACTACCACAGTGCTATCAGATGGCGGCTTGATGATGGTCGTGTGATGATGCAGATCCACAGTTTTTCAACCAATCATGGAGAGATCTAAGTCCATCTATGTAGATGCTGCTGATCTGGCCAAATTCGTTCCCCCTCCAATACCCCTTAACCTCCAACGCCCACAGCCTGAATCTCTTCAAGAACGGGATCCCGAATCGCCTCAACTACTTGAGAACATAAGAGAGTTTGGGCTGCAGCACATATACAGAAGCACAAGAACAAGACGCACGACCGGTACTTGAGGTCCACCATCGCATCCACAGCGTGCGTGTGGGGCGGACATGGAGGGCTCCCGAACCTTTCGATGCTCGGTCCACAATGTAGTCTTGGGGCTTTCAGGCGGTTCAGGGGATGGGGCGCTCTATTGCTCTGAGATGAACTGGGATGCAGTTAAGCCGCGAACCCTTCAAAATCCAGAGTTCAATCTCAAAAAGGATTGAGCGTTGGTTGCGCCTAGCCTGGGCAGGGGAGAAGGGTTTGGCCAACGCCTTCACGTCTCAGACAGGCTTAGCTTAAGGGCTTGGCTGGGATGGTGTGGCGTCCAGGACACAAACCCTCGCATGGCATTTTCATTTCTTCTATGGAATTACGAAGAGCTGTAGACGACTGCCGGGCCTTGACTCAAGGGACCGCAGTTGGAGAGCCATGAACTTTTCGTCAGATCAGGAGTTTGGTCTTTGCGTCTACGCCCCTTCGCTGCAACAAAAGGGGCTGCCCCTCGAAGGATGAAATAGACAAGCTGAGGGCCTCAGTCCAAAATATCGAGCTCTGAGTCTTAGTCTCAGCCTTGGCCGGGCAGATTCAGCCGTTCGTCATTAGGGTGTGTTATCATTCGTTGAGATATACTTCTTCTATAGACTAAACTCAGGCGGTTTGTCAGGGTCTTGGCCCGTGCGACAAGTTGTTCATATCTTTTCCGAGCTAAGAATGTTCAAGTTCAGTGGGCTCACTTTAGATTCAAACGATTCGCCTCCCTCGCTTCCAGGATGAGGGTGCAATCCCTACAGCACCTGCATGCGATACAACCTTCATCACGGCTCTTGGGGCAGCGGTGCTACCTTGTCTTCCACATCCCAGCACATTCAAACGTGAAGCGCTGCAGCGACCACAGGATTGAAGCAGGTAGGGCTAAGAGTTTAGGTTGTCCTTCTGGGAGTCTCATTCTGACAAGACTGTGCACGCGCAGGCCAAGCACTTCGATAGCCCCATGTCACGTCAAAGCCCCGACTTCGTTCAGAGCTCTCATCCGGAAATCTCAGAGCCAGGAGATCCACTGATAGTCAGCTTTGAGACTACCGTGGTGACTAACGGGGCTGAGGGATCAAGACTCAAGGTGAACATCGTTTCCGCAATGGCTGCCACTCGGCAATCGTTGATTTAGATCACCTCCAAACTAACGTCTGGATTCTCGCTCCCTTTGGCCCCTTGCCTCCCTGGCCCTCCCGTCCCCAAGTCATTCATTGATTCATTGATTCTTTCTCTCCGACTCCCGCTTCCCTTTGCTTGATGTTTCTGGCTCTCGCTCGCTCGCTCTCTATCTCTCTCTCGCTCTCTCTCGTTCCGCCGCATTCTACATGTTCCAGATCTGGGCCCTGGGCTGCGTGCAAAGCCCGAGTGCATGCGCGCTGTCATGCCCGACGGGTGGAGGTGGTCCGCACTCGGGAATGTCCTATACCCTAGCTGGCTCTGATTCAAGCGCGATTGTGGCGAATCCCCAGGCAGCGCTTTGGAGGTTTGCCCAGCCCTCATCTCTGAATAGGGTTTAGGATTTGAAAGCGCCAAGTCTCCGAATCCTTTGTTGAACGCTTCCGTAAGCCTAACCATCCTAACCCGAACTCAAAGCCTCAGAAATTGGGTGAAGCTTCACAGTGAGCATCCAAGTTTTTCGGAACCCCTTGTTTCTGAAAGAGTTCTGTAAGCCCCACAAACTTGATCCGCGGCCTGGTCCCTAAGTCCACGCCTGTACTGCTCAGGAGAGCCTTCCTCCTGGCTTCCGCCATGTGTGCAAGGAGGTGGGGAGGGGCTTTGCGATACCTCAAACACGGGGCTTGGTTGGCGTGCAGGGCTTCAGGTGTGCATCGAATTGTGCAGATGTGGGGAAAGGCTTAGAGACAGCGGTTCGAGTATTCAGCGAATGCGGATTCATGAAGCTTCGGTTCAATCCCAGGTACCCAAAAATGCTTGTGTTGGGAGACCGAAGAATAGAACATGTAAAAGCATTATTGTAGAACATCCAAAGAGAGTTGTTTAAGTACCACTGATCGCTCACATGTGTGATGAAACAACCCCGGTAATCGAAGCACATTTCGAGAAGTCAGTCTGCTGGAACCTCTGAGCGGGCCCAGATCTTCACACTTCGGTTCCCCCTGGCCGTGACCGAGGCTTTCCCGCCAAGAAACTGGAAAGGATCTGCCTACTCGCACTTGAACATCCGGTCCCTGAGCGCAAGTTCTGAACTTGTAAGTTGGTGGTGTGCCGAGTCAGCCTTGGTTAAAGGGTCCATTCTGAGCGTGAGGGGCGTTATAGATTCATAGAGAAGAGTGATGCTGCGGTCAGTTGTGGAGAAAGTTGCATTCTGGATAGTGGTTGGCCACGCGATCTCCAATTTGCCCAGAACTTAAGACTCGACAGAAAGTCGTAGTCCTGAAGATATCGTCCTGGAGCCAGGGGTTTTCAAAAGTGCACAGTATACTGTAGCCGGAGCCTCTCGACTCGGCGATGCCTGGGGCGACTCGGCTGGGCTCAAGCCGGGCTCGTCTGGGCTCGGCAGCGGGCATGGAAGAGGGCCAGATGTCCGCCCAAGATCTTTGTGGGCTCGAAGCCAAGTCCATCCATGTCCTGCAAAGTGCTGGCATCCACCTGAAGACTTATCTGAAACAGCGCAGAGGCATTCCGCACCTGCAGGCGCAAGTGATGATGGCTTTGAGCCATCGCAGCAAATCTTGCACCACACAGGAGGAAGTGTCCTGTCCCAGCTGTTTGATGAGACGTCGACTAGACATCACAGTGCTCCACAGACTCTGGCGGCAACTTGACAACGCAGAGAACGTGGGTTTTGACCCACGCGGTCAGCAGGTGGATGAGGCTTGGTGCAAGTCTCTTGCGCCACTTTGCCTTCACCATCACTGGGCCATGGGTGCAGATAATGAATAGCGCCGAATACGTACCTGAAAGGCCTGCTGCTCTATGGAGCTGCGCAGGCCCTCTTCGTGTGCCGTGCTGGAGGACACACTGGCGAGGATGTTCGCCTTGATGGCTTGGTCACTAAGGACTTAAGGATCCATGAGCGTTCCTGACAGACTGGACAGAATGCAGCGCAGCACATCGGATGCAGGCATGCAGCCACAAGTTTTCTGAGGCTAGCGTTGCAGGCGGCAAGAGCATCAAGAAGCTGGGGTCCATGCCCTGGGCTGCATTGATATCAGCTGCATGCAAATCACACCACGCCTTGATGGCACGCAACCCTTCTACTAGTACGAAGTGCTGCCTGTCGAAGCTTGATGCTGGTTGGCAAACTGCTGCCCGTCGTGATGTTTGCCATCTTGGGACGTTGTCGAAGCCACGGAATCCTTAACGGTCATCCGACAGGTCGGCCTGCAGGCCGGCCTCGTCAAGAGTTCCATGGAGCACATTGGAGCACGTCTTCCAGACCTTTACCTGCATGAACATGTACACGTTCCTACAAGATCAAGAACTTACGCAAGCTCTACCAGCATGTAGCCGGGTGCCATGGGAGATTCACCGGATCAGTTCACAAGTGCACGAGGGCAGTCCCTGCTGGTACTAGTGCCCATCTTGCAATTTTTTTGGGCGATGACCCGCGGGAAAAAAGATGAAAAACGCATAGAGCGGTTGTAGATTCACAAGCTCAGCTTCACGAAGTTGATCTGGCAGAAGGCCGGATGAACGTGGGGGATTTGACCTCATGGTAATTATTAATGCACTACAGCTTTAGCACCCAAACTTCGAGTTGCTCACACGAAGAATGAGCAGCCCTCGAACTTGCCACTGGTGTTTCTACTCTTTTGGATGTGCACCTTGAGGCCTGTGCAGAAGTTGGCTTGCAGCAAGGCTTCTTCACATCCGTCACCGTGGATTTGTGGGCGAAGTAGAAGATGAATTAGTAGCAAATATAGTTTGGAGTGTTCACACTCACACCAATACAAAAAACCAAGACGAAGAACAAACATGACAACGGTAGTCGTAGACGGCCAACCTTAAAAACTCTACCATGTGCGCTTCAAGGCAGCATGAGAAGGTCAAGAAAAAGAACCGTTTCTGACTTCAGAGGGTCTTTAGTTGCTGCTTAGCTGCTCCCGTGCCCTTGTCCGTAGCCTGCAGCAGCTGTTGAGTTCTGCTCTCCTTGTGAGTTCCAGGAAAGACTGCTTCCGGTAACTCTCAGATGTCAAGGTCTCATAGGAAGTCAACCCTGAAACCGACAGCGGCAGCTACCTAGGATAGATCAGCTCAAGCTTGCACCTTGGCTGCAGGTGGCTCATGCGTTGTTTGGGGTGCAAAGACAGGGCGAGATGTGAGCGTGATCTGGAACTTGAAAGGTCATTCTTGTCATGCCGACGTCAAGCCGTGGAATACGTAGAACTGTGGTAGCCCCCAACAGCATTTGTGAAAAGGCGGGCGAGAAGCTCTCGATTTTCCTGCTAGGCCCTCCCCCGGAAACTTGAACCCTTGACTGCCACAGAACTGCCGAGGACAATTGGGATTTCCGGATTTTCCACTACGACGCAGCTTGGGGTTGGGACTGGGCCACCAACTTCGCGCACAGTGTTGGAGCGAAGGGTCTGCTGAGATTGGCGAGGGTCTTGGGATGTTCCTGTCCTTCGCTGTCTCCTGCTGCGATGATGACATGATCCTGGTCGTGATGAATGTCGGTAATGGACATGCTGGTGATGCCGATGGTGTTGGTGATGACGATGATGACGATGACGATGGTGATGACGATGATGATGACGATGATGACGATGACGATGGTGATGACGATGATGACGATGATGATGATGGTGATGATGATGGTGACGGTGATGGTGATGGTGACGATGATGATGATGGGTGATGATGATGATGATGACGATGATGATGATGATGATGATGATGATGATGACGATGGTTGGCACAGCGGGCTGATGCAGAGTTATGTCAGTGAAGCGTTGTTTATTATGGTCAGATCTGCATGGATGCATGTTGTTAGCTTTGCTGTTCGAAGGCCGCGACTAGCTAGTTCTTAGGAGGACTGTTCTCATGACGAAAGTTATGTGCAGGGTTTTTCCTCTTTGCTATTTTCAAATTACGAGGCGGTCCTTCGGAGCATAATGTATTTTTGCGCCGCACTTAAAGAGGAAAATGTCCTGTCTTGCCCGCCAGTCTCACCACAGCTGACTTACGAACACAAGCCTCGCCTGCATTGTTCGAGTGTGAGAGCCGAAAGACGAAAGGACCACCGATTTGTTTGTGAACAGGGTTCAGCTTATCCTGAAATTTGAGGTTTCTGGGGTTGGTGGCGAGCATTGCAGATGTTTCAAGTCTCACTCCTGGCGCTTTACAATGTTATCTGCTATACACGATCGGTGTTCCTTCCTTGTGATATGGCGGAGCGAGAGCTCCAGGATCCTCAACAGGAAGCAGCCAAGAAGCCGTCACAGCTCAAAACCATGTGAAACCCAGAGCCGGCTAGCATCCCGAACCTGGAGGAGACGTCATCCGTCGAATGGTTGAAGAGCCTTTGGCCTCTTTGTTGCCAGAAGACGCTGGGTCCCCAGATGCAGGGTTGATGCTAGCCTGCGTGTTTTTCAAACATGTTTCCGGAGCAGGTTGGGATAGATGTGCAGACTAAGCCGACCTTTCAAAGGCATTTTCATCCCACCGCCAGGGCCCTGAACACAATGAATCCTGCTTGAAATTTCCGTTGTTAGATCCAGTCTCCTGCAGTATCCAAACCTGTATACCCGCAATAGACAAGCCACACGGTCTGGCTGAGATTTGACACATTCAAACTCTAAAGCTACAGAGCCAAAGCACTCAACGCGCTTGAGCCCTGTAGCCTGAACCTGAAAATTAAAATACCCTTTATCGTCTCCGCCAATGGTTTGGGCTTTGAACCGTACAACAATGCATCCCGCACCGCCAAATGTTTAAATTTACATTGGGATCTAGCAAGACGGTCTTTCACCTACGAGCTGAACCTGTGCCCAGGTTCCGGCTGCGGAGAACCAAGCTGCCGCCAAGCGCACTCGTGAGGAAACTGGATATCGGTTTACGATTGTACGACCAATCTTCCTCGACATTCATGGCTTCGCCTGTCTCGGTCCGCCGTTCCTCCCGAACACCGAACACCTGCCATGAAGCTGCGCTTGCTTTTAAGTGATTCCGGCTGGCCCTCAATAAACAACTTTTGCGAAGCCATCCAAAGCCCCCGAGGAACATGAAGCAACATGTAACATGTTCGTACTTAACACGCAACATGTTTGTGCTGTCCCTGCTAGTTCCGAAAGAGGCCCGAATCCGAGTGAAAATTACTTACTAGGTCAGTGATTTGCTCAGCAATGCAGGAGGCAAAAACTAGGCCTCTATGTGGTCAGGCATCGGGCGTTCCCGGCCCGCTCCGGGGGACAGAGCGCCTGACCCTATGTACATGTCTCAAACCTCCCCCTTTTCAATCCTCTTCACCCTAAAGACATGGAAGCTTCATCGCATAGTACTGAAAACAGAACGTCGCACACAGCTTCCAGCACATGCAGGACGGGCACATCCCAATTCTTTGCAACAACTCCTGGGAACAGACATGCAAACACGGGTTATCGGTTATTCCGGGCTGTTGTTCCGGGGTGACTGATATTCGACAGCACATGTTCCGGTAGCAAGCCCGAGCTGAGACTCGCCTGCATCCGCGCCTGCTTCGCGAGTGTGCAACTCGAAAGACATGAAAGATAAGCTGAAAGTATGAACAAGATGTCGACTTGAGTATCTTTGCCCATTTAGAGGAAACCAAACAGGCACCACTGTTGCCACGGCGAGCATTTCCCCAGATTACGAGTCTTCAAGCCATGAAGACGACCAGGATCAGCTCGAGCAGGAGAGGACTCGTTCCAAGTCTTTGCCACCTCGGCAACATCAGCGCAAATGACAAAATTGAGTTTAAGAGAGAACCAAAGGACCCTAATATAGATCGTAAAACAGTAGGATCCTGATTGCGAAAGCCCCAAACACAGGACCGTTGATTTCAAAGCCCCAAGTTGTTTCAGACGATGCTTCCCTCTTCGGGCTGACGTTCCGTACTATTCGCAAGCAGGGAAGGTCCTCGATTTCTCAGAACAGGGCAGGACTTGCTACCAAAGGCATAGCGAAGCAAATCCCCAACATGATGAAAGACCTTTTCACCGAATTGGGCAAACTGCTCCTACTGTCCGGGGCTGAGGAGAGTGCGATGATGCCTGAGAGTGAGATCAGCCACACCGGACACCCTGCCGAAAAAGATCCTGACCCGAGTCAGGGCTGGGCACATAAATCTTAGTGAGAAGAACTATCGCACTTCACTACCCTCATCAGTTTTTTAAGGCCCATCAAGGCACCACATGACAAAGTCATTTGGCTGTTAAATATATATATATATATATATATATATATATCCATTTCTTGTATCTTTGTTTTCGGGAGACCAGGGCAAACATACTCAGGGCAAACATACTCAGCTGGAGGAATGTCTTCACTCACCGCCCTCTGAAGAGATTCGACAGCCCACGGTTCAGAAGCCCCCGGGAACCCCAACTGCAAGAAGATGTGCGGGCACATGACATGAAGGCTGTGGGAAGTGGACATGGGAAAGATGCTAGAGCCTTCTGGAGCATGCATCGCCGCAAGATGGTTGGTTAGGGGATTAGGGTCCTTGAACTCACAGCTAGGTGAGAGGCTTAGTAGGGACAGGCTGGACGAATTACCAAGATTGAACCCCAAATAGTGACGATCAACAAGCGCCAGGACATTGTAGAGTGTAACCACGTTTGTTTGATTCGACCTGCTCGCACTGTAAAGCAGTCTTACCAGTCGGATGGGCATCATTCTTGCATTTCTGCATTGCCGAAGGCTTGCGGCTTTGAGGCCCGGGGGCTCGGGATGCCACGGCCAAGCCATGGCACACACCGGGATCTTGAAGAGGCTCTTTAGTGATAAGGGCTACTGTTTTGTCCACAGCGAGTCTGACGAGCGAGATGTGTTTGTGCACTTCTCCGGGCTGCGCTGGCTCTGCAGGGAAGACATGACTGATGGGGCCGAAGTGGCCTTTGACATCGGGGAAGACCCGCGGAGTGGAAGGACCAAGGCCATCAACCTTAGGAAGCGCTGGGCCTGGGGGAGCGCCTTGGGCACCGGCGAGCAAAGTTCTGACTGGGTCCCGGGCCACATCACGGAACCTCGCAGAGCCTCTGCTTCTGCTTGGGAGAGGACTCCGCATTATCAGCGACTAGCTGTCATTTGTCACTGTGTGATACTGGGCTGACAGAGCATGATCACCGTTGCCATTCAGTACCGTACCAGTCTGACCATTCCAGATTGCCTGTGCGTCTGAACATGTCGAGTCAATCAGGGCCGGAACGGTGGAGTCGTGCGCTATGAGCTCCCTAGCAAGCCAAATGACAAAGGCGTTAAGGAATTGCATGATATGCCTTGACCTTAGATGCCAAGACATGACTTGTATACTAGGTTCGACATCTCAACCACCACTCCTGAAACCAGACATCCTTGGGCCCTTGAGCCGTGAAAGGACACCAGCGGACGGAAGCACGCACGAGTGGAACCGCGGATGTCTGAGCAGGGCGGCCATTCGTCTTAACTTCAGCATCTGCAATGTGTCATGGGTTTGCTTTCGAGAGTTAGGGGTCGTTCTCTTTTGGGTGTCGTTCTTTTGGCGATCCCACTGAGTATCTTCGCATCTATATTCACGTTTTTGAAACTTCCGAATACCGAGCAAAGGTCCTGCTATCCCCAGAACTGCAGCCGATCTCTCATCCATCTCGCTCTCTTTGCATTTTCCGTCGACATAGTGTTGAGTTTCGGGTGCAGGTCCAGTCTACATAAAGTGAGTGTATTGTAGACCACACAAACAAAGCTGTTCTTATGAACTTCCGTGCACTTTAGAAGCCAGTTGCCCTGTCGCGACCCGACTTCTTGTTCGGCTTTTGTCAGGCAGAAACATGAGCACGTGACCCGTCCGGGCAATGAGTTGAGTGTTCAGGTACAGCTGATGAGGACAAGACCTTTTGTTGGAAAATCGCTGACTTTGACTTTACGAACTCGTGTTCCTTGCTTGGGTCGCCGACACAAGTCAAGAAGACGAGGACAAGAACGGTTGCGACGCTGCATATAGTCCTGGCGAAAACTGCTGAGTCTTAAAGCTATGTCTCTTCTGCTAGAAAGCCACAAGCACCTCTTTATTGTGAGATCTCCGATCAGATGTCAGGTACCTTTTGGCATGGTCTCCAGTTGATCGAGGATTCGGGTTTGGGGAGGAGGCCGGAAGACTCAGAGTTCAAGACGCCTCTCAGGAGCTTTTTCGGGCCAACCTGGCGGAACTCCACGGCACGTCCCTTCACAAAGCCCGCCGACATGTCTTTCACCAGCTGGCTCCAAGAACTCAAGGCACAGGCGTTCCCTTTTTTTGCAGACTTCGAAGGACCAGCGCTCAACTGTCAAATGTTGTGCTGATGCCTCTTGCGATTCGGCTGGTGCCTGCAATCTCGCTTAAGGAAGCTTTGGCGGATCGGCACACGGTCGTGAGGATGGATGTGGAATATGTGGAGGTCTCCGAGCTTCAGCTTCTTTCCAGGCTCCGAAACCGGAAGAACACCCGCTCTTCATTCTTGAGTATTCGGCCGGCCTGCTGGCTTTCGCGAGAGTTCTATGCCCCTGCAAGCTGGCACCTGGAAGCAGAAACGTCACGAAGCAAAAAATCTGGACACGGGAAAAACTTGGCGGCGAACCTGGACTTCAGCGTCAAGACTTTGCGCAGACAAGGCCGGTCTGCGGTTGACAGCAGGATACCGACAGGAGTTCGCAACGCACGAAAGCCGGAATCATGAATCACACAGGTAAGTTTGTAAGTTAGCTTCTTCGGATGCAGAACAAAGAGATCCTACTTTCGGGACTTCAGTCAGCTTCCTGGCACTGCAGTTGGCATTCATATCATCAACACGTTAACACGTACAAGAGCACAGAAAAAGGACCCTGATTTAGAGAACCCTGCATGTGGACAAGCGCGTTCGCCCCTGAAGTCTTGATTAAGAAGAGCACCTCTGCCTCTCCCGAGTTCAGATCTGCCCGAGCGTTGCATGAGCCCAACTCAAACGCTTGCACAACGAGATGCCGCACCTGCTGTCCACAACGCATTTCGAGCCCTGGACAGGTGGTTGGGGGACATCCTGGACGTGGTGGTGCAGGTGCGGCTTGCAGGTTTGTTTTCAGTAATTTGTTGTTGCGGTATTAGTGCCAGTACGTGTATTAGTGTTCATTGCCACTACTACTACTACTACTACTACTACTACTACTACTCCTCCTGCTACTACTACTACTCCTGCTACTACTGCTACTGCTACTACTACTACTACTACTACTACTACTAGTACTAGTACTAGTACTAGTACTACTAGTAGTAGTACTACTACTACTACTACTACTACTACTACTACTATCATTACTACTACTACTACGACTACTACTACTGGAGGGAGGGAGGCAGGGAGGCAGGAACGGGGAGAGAGAGGGAGGGAGGGAGGGAGGAAGGGAGGGAGGGAGAAAGGGCGGGAGGGGGAGGGAGGGGGGGCGGAGAGGGAGGGGGAAAGGCAAGGAGGGAGGGAGGCAAAGAAGGAGAGCAGGGAGGGAGAGCTGGGCCGAGCTGGGCCCAGGCAGGGCTGGGCTGGGCTCGGCTGCGCTGGGTTGGCTGGTCTGGGCTGGGCTGGGCTGGGCTGGGCTGGGCTGGGCTGGGCTGGTGGGCTGGGCTAGGCTGGGCTGGGCTGGGCTGGGCTGGGCTGGGCTGGGCTGGGCTGGGCTGGGCTGGGCTGGTCTGGGCTGGGCTGGGCTGG
>CAJNDV010026668.1:18056-35398 GCA_905221635.1 Symbiodinium sp. CCMP2456 | reverse complement strand
GTAGTCGTAGCAGTCGTAGCAGTAGTCGTAGTAGTAGTCGTCGTCGTCGTAGTCGTCGTAGTCGTCGTCGTTAGTAACTAGCAGTAGCAGTAGCAGTATTAGTAGTAGGAGGAGGAGGTTGAAGGAATTAGTAGTGGGAGTTAGTAGGTAGTGGGTAGTGCGTAGTGGGTAGTGGTAGTGGTCGTCGGCGGTAGTGGTGGCGGGCGCGTAGCAATAGCAGCAGCAGCAGCAGCAGCAGCAGCAGCAGCAGCAGCAGCAGCAGCACAATCATGGCAATCGTCAGTGTAATGGGCGGCTGCAGCAACAACCAAGCGCTTAGCACCTCCACCACCGTTATCCTCTTGAGTTTGTCAGGTGATGAAACAGAACGCTGAGTCCGTGGGCAGTGCACTGGCCGGACTTGTTTCGCTGGTTCTCTACCAGCAGGCACAGCTCTGTAGGCTGCTGTTGGTTCGGATAGAGCGACACGCACTGAGATGTGTGTACCCAGACTCCTGTGCCAAACAAAGCTGAAGCACTTTTATTCAGTCTCGTACGGCTTCTTTTGGTGAAAACACACGGTCGCTTTCTGAAGCTTCACTGACCCTGCAGTTGGGGCCCACGGCGTCCTTTTGGCTCACCGGGTACACAGCTGGATTCTGCAGCAGGTAGCCTGGCAAAAAACTTTTCGAGGGCAGTGGCTGTCTTGCCTCGAGGCAGAGCGCACTCCAAGCTCCTAAACCCCAAAATGGAGCCTTGCCTGCCGTGTGCGAGTGTGAGAGTCGAAACCCCGAAAAGAGCATGTTTCGTTGCTTCACGGAGTTGCCCCGGATCGGACTGGGTCAGATCGTTGCTGGGATCTCCCTTGTGGCCTAGTGAGTCAGACGAGTGCGAATCAAAACCGGAAGGCCTAAACCCTGTAACCTGCGACCATGGATCCTCGCCTGGCATGTCCGAGTTGTGAGAGCGTAAACCCTGTAACCTTAAGCCCCTTAACCCTCAGCCTCCGCCCTCACAAAACAAAGCTAAAGGCCCACAGAAATGGCCCGTAACGGCCCTAGTTCGTCAATGCCACATTGCAAGGCTCCTAAATTCTGCATCTCGCTTCTGCTGTTGCGTCATTTGTGCACGGATCCTCTGCTACTTGGAGGTTGCATGGACACAAGCAAAAGCTTTGGTGACTTGGAGACCCTTTCTTGTCGTATCCGTATCCGGAGGTATGGACCTGCTGTGCCTGCTTGGGCTTGCGATGATGGAGCCCCCTCATCCCTTAAAGCCTGAAGCCCTTGAAGCTTCCAAACCTCGGCCCCCGCAAGCAACAGCCTAAAGGAAACCCCAGAGCAGGCGCCTTTTTTCAAAAAGAATGGGCCGTCAGCGTTGAAACCCTTCTGAAGGGTGGGCTTCGGCAAGCACCTTGACGGGGCAGAAGAGGCCCGCCCACATCGGCGGGGTGTCGAGACTTGGGCTGCCACGCGAAATGCAAATTTTCGGGCCAACTATTGAGAGCGATATACTCGAGTGTGGTGTTGGTTTTTTGAGGGTTCAGGCGGTTCCTGTGGGAGGTGCCTGAGGCTAGTCAGGGCGGCTGTGAAGCGCAGTCAAGCCGCTACACCACAATCCTACAGAGCCTGTCTGAACAGCTCTGTCGTCCCAGACTTGGATATACCCGTGGCAACGGACCGTGTAAAACTCCGTAGAGCGGACACCCAGCAATTGAACAAGTGGGCGTCTGCATCCAAGAAGACAAGAGCTGAGGAGCGGCGCATCACTTGGAGCAAGGCTCGACTAGAGCCTAGACCTGGGCTCCTCAACACATGTGCCCTAAGGGTCTGTAAGATGATAAGCGGTTTATGACGAATCCCCGTAAACGAATAATGCTGCGCTCAAACGTCGTCGTCGGAGCATTTCTTTTTGCATGGTGCTTTGAGAGTAGGCATCGTCAGTGCCGCAAGGGCACTGACAGTCGAAACATCGTGGTTCAAGATGTTTTTCCAATTAGGAGTCCGCCCATATTGGCCATGTGGCAGGCTCCACAGTGGGATGACCGTGGCTCACAGGACCTAGTTCAGCATTCTAAGTACCCACAGCATCGCACTTGCTGGGCCACCTGCGCCGACCCAACATACTTGAGAGGACGGTGTCACAGGAGCCTCAAAGCAAAATGGTCGGTGACTTGTTCCGTATAATATAGCCATGTGAGCGATAATGGCAAATATTTTGTACACATTCAAACGTGTGCAAAGGTATAAGTGTACCTGCAGCTTCTGGCAGTAACCATAAGACTGCGCATAACTCTGGGACAATTATGAGTTCCACCGTGTTCATAAATGCTGTTAGTGTTGGTACAAACGACTTATTACTACCTCCGTTCGTTCTTGAAAGAGGAACCCCCCAAAGTCCGAAGGCGCAATGCGGAACTGCGGAACATATTAGTACGGCCTCATTCAGAAACCAAGATAGCACAACGCCTTTTCAAAGGAAACTTTGTTGAGCTTAAGCCTGAAGTTTCTGTTGTTTGCCTAGCATCCTCTGACATGCAAGGAACACCATGCAATATTGTTTGTGTCGAATGCTTGCATGTTTGTAGTTCCTCAAAAGAAGTATTTTAACTTGATAAGCCTTCCGGCCAGAACATGCTCGACAATGATCGTATGGGCAGAGCAGAATATTCCCCCACACCCTCTTCAAATGGTTTAGAGTTCTGTACTCAAGCATTTAAGACATGGAGCTCTATGGAAGCACCCACAGCGTTATGCACAGGAGAAGTCCCAGGACCCACCTGCCTGATTGAGCTGCCCTGCTTAGGGATTTGGGCAGGTTCAGGTTCTTGGGTTCGAGGATTTGTGGAGTTTGGGGTTTGGACATAAAAATCTAGCACGTTCTCTAGGCGACTTGAGAAGCGGTGTTCTGCAACGGGGTTGAAAGGATCCGCATAAGTTTCTGTGGCCCGTCCAGCAAGTTCAATGCTCTATGCGAGAGGGTCTGCTGTATTGATCTAGGTTTTGTAATTGGAAACCTGGAGTCCTTCGGACTTAGTTTGAGGGGGATGCTCTTTGATAAGTAAAGGGTCTGAGTACATCTGGGGTGGAACAGGTCCAGGTCCCATACTCAAGGAAACCCCTAAGCTTCAGCTCATGAAGCGGGAGTTACTAGATTAATCAAGATGATCCTACCCCTAGGTAGCTGTGCTAGATTAGGGCCTAGACTCTGAGCCTGAGACGGTTCTTGAGCCCCTACTCCCCGACTGATGACGACCGAATCCGATCACGAGGCAACAGCAACGGAAGCATCAAGAGCACCACAAGCTTCAGCAACAACCACAACAACAACAACAACGCACAAGCTTTGGCAAGGTCGAGTATCCTTCGTGGCCTAGCATGCTTAATCGCATGCTTGCGGGATCCTGCGGGGCTCACTACTATCCAAGTATGCGGCAACCGTGAACAGGAAAGAAATGGCAAATATTGACTACAGTTACAGGCATGGCCATCACAGAAGCGAATACTGAACATCAAAAATTACTGAAAAAGGAAGAAGTCTGATCACCGTGGAAGTAATAAGCACTGCAACCAGGACGCCTTCCTCCCTCGCTTCCCGAAACGTCAATCCCTGTTCTGCCCCTCAAACCCTCAACCCTCGTGGTCCTAGAGGTTTGCCAAATCTCCTAAATAGTAGCAGCCATCAGAATCATATTGATGATGTCAAAAAAGCTTAGTAAGCAATCGTCGTATCTGCATGAAGCCAGGAGAGTTTGGACTCTCACGTACCAGACATCCAGATCAATGTCATTCCTCCTAAGGCTGGTTGAAGGATTTGGGAGTTCGACTCCGACCAGTATGGTTTTTAGGCATGCCCAAGCTTCAAGCAACTCGAATGTTGGTGGTTGAAGGCTTGGGTACAGCAAGGGTGTGATCAAGAGTTGTGCGCAACTCGTCGCGAGATCACTTTGGTTTCTGCACCGAGCACTGGGCTTGTGGCCGACGTCAAAGCGCTCCTACAGTCTTCCAGCCATCAACGTGACTTTTCAGAACTCTGATACTGCGTCGGCTTTGAGGGCAGGTCTTGGAAGGGGAATTGTTGAGCAGACCACGAAACCAGCAACTTACAGCTAGCTTCGATGTGAGAAATCCATTCCTGATGGCTTTGTCCTAGCCTTCTGCGGATTCAGGTTTTGAGTGTAGGTTCATAATGCCATAGGAGCGTCCGAATACAAGAACCGCTCATGTGGGCTACCCCGAAACTCAGCGTCGAGGCACAGGCACAAGAGTGAACTCATTATGAAGACCTGGTGATAACATGTGAGACGCACCCCGAAAGCTCTTTCTCTAACCCTCCAGAAACCCATCTGGTGACGGAGATCTTGGATTTCCCCGAAGTCTTACATCCGAAAATCCAAGAAACAAGATCCTTCGAGCCAACTCAGTCTTTGAGCCCTTGTGAGGAGGACGACGAAGTTGGCTCGACGGTTTCGATCTGAGCGCGAGCCTCCGTGAATTGTCTGGCTTTTCCGATGTCTAGCAGGCACGAACTCGAAATGTCACATTCAGCTCATGCACACATGGGGCCTTGAAGTGGATGATGGGTGCGTGGACAACCACTCCCTGTGGAATTCGAAAATTGGTTTAAGTGACATGCATGCGTACTGGTAATCAGCAGGCTCGTGACACGTGTCTTTTCGTTGCATGTCGGGATTAATCTTGCCGGTTTGAGTTGCAGAGAGTTGCAGATCTTTGGACGTACATTTCGATGTACTGCTTTGTTCAAGGATGCCGGTTCGATGGGTCTTGGGTGAATCAGACTGTGCCTGTCAAGAACATGGTTCCGGATCACGCTCCGACATGGCCGTGCAAAGATGTGGTGTTTCTTCGGGCAACACCACGTGTGTCCGGAAAACAGAGCAGCTTAACTGTCGCCAGCGGTCATGCGGCAAATGCACGGATACTGCCATGACAACGGGACATGCCAAGTCTCTGCAGAGTGAAATTAGCCACCGAACCTCCAGACTCCTTCCAAGAAGCTGGATTCTGGGCTGAAAGAGCATCGCCGCGTTAGTCCTGGCCACAGCAAGCAAATCACACAGCTAAGAGCTGAGAGCTGACTAAAAAAACTCGCAGGTCGTCTTACAAGAGCAAGCAAGTAAGACCTTCCCTTCACCTTCTCAAAACGTAGTGTTTATGCATATATATATATATATACGATACCGGTTCTCCCCCCCCCCCCAATGGTTGGTACCCCTTCCCCCCGCCCTGCCCCCACCCCCTGTGGTGCGGTGTGGTTCGGGATTTGGGTTTGCTTGCCCCCCGTGCTGTGGTGTGGTTCGCGCTTTGGGTCGCCCTGCATGTTTCGAAATCGTAATCATCATCCTCATCATGGGTCTCTCCTGGGTCAACTGCCACAGGAAGCGGGCCTGACAGGAACCGGTGACGGTTGCACTATTCAATACCCTCATGGCAGAGTCCTGGGTGGAACGTGTCCACTGTCACAAGGATCGGGTGTGTTTGGGATGAGATCCTAGTGACAGTTGATGGTTTTGGAGCCGCCATGTGGGAGAAGTGCGCACAATCACAGGGATTCGGTAAATTTGGACCTGGACGTGCCAGGGGGGGAATACCATGGGGGTTTGGGAGGGGGGGAGGTCGGCTAACCCGGTTCCCGGTGCGCCGACCCCGCCTGCCCCATGGCATCCTCCCCCTCCCGCACAGCCATTTCCAAACATGCCGGCCGGATCCTTGTGACTCTGCGCACTTCTCCCACATAGTGGCACCGATCTGTGTGACAGTGGACACGTTCCAACCACGACTCCGACATGAGGGTATTCAAAATGCAACTGTTCCCTGCATCGCGCTTCCTGTGCCTGCAACAGCTGGCCCAGGAAAAAAAAGGATGATTCTGATGATGCTAGTGATGGAAAGCAGGATGATGATCATGGCACCAACCCCTCCAAGCAGACGCATACCCCGTCCGCACCCCAAGCGACAGGATGGACAAATCTCGAAGGTTTTCGCCTTTGAGTCAAGACTCCGACTCCCCAACTTGACATCATCCGAAGGAGCGAAGAGCCGGAATCCCGATGTTGCGTGGCAGACAGAGTTCGCGCTCAGAGCAACACATACTGTCATCATGTTGTTTAGTAGGCTGTCTAAGCATCTTTTCAGCATAACAGGTTTTGTTCGGAGTTTACTGATGAAGTTTACTGGTAGGCTCTGAAACAACACTCGAGGACATTAGCCTCCCAGGACTTCCTCGGCATTTTCCCGATGTGTTCGCTTTGGGTAGCAGCGCGCGTTAAAGCTCCCGCCAGTGTGCAAGCGCCGCAGCCGGAAGGGAGGCAAGCACCACGAGCCTTACACTACCCGAACCCCAGAGTTGGAATCGCTTGAAAGGTGGACTTTCAGTATTTTCTTGTCTATACTGAGTCTATACCAGTCCTGGAAGCATGTGGCATGTTCCTTCGTCCGAATATTCAGGATAAGCATCCACTCTTCGGGTTGGCCAGGTAGTTTGAGGCTGGGGGATTACAACTCGCATGTACTGCAACAGTTTACAGACGTCATCATGGTCCAGGTGGCTGAGGATTGAGGGCTTAGAGAGAACATGATTATGAGACCCTGTCCTTCCGGAAGTTCGTGGTCTTCGTCACGGGAGATGGCGCCACGCTGCAACGGCGACGAAGCCTAAATGTTGCTAATGTGATCTGACTGGAAGCACTGGAGACACGGTTCATCCTGCTTCGATGGATGCAACTGATGTTCTCTTGCTCGAAACCACTTGGTAATCCGAGTTTATACGCAGGAACAGAAACCCACAGTTGTTTTGCATCGTACCAAACGTCGGAGTTCACGTAACACTGTACAGTCGCCATGTTGAGTGTTACCGCGACGATGACTCAAGCCCTATGTGTAGAAAAGAAGCACATGCTTACTGATTTAATGCACATGGCTTCACGGGGCACCCTGTGGATTTTGCAGGTTATCAGCCGTATACGTTACTTGCTGGTTTATTCTCTGTGGTACCTGAGTGAAAGCTCGCCTTCATTGATACCCACTGAAGGGTATTGATGACGTTTCTGGTGTTGTGGTGGATACAGCAATTGCGGTGCCTGGCTTAACTCTTCCGCCCTCAGGCATGTCGTCGTTGGAAAGGAATCCCTGACCCAATGAGCGTGTCGCCATTCCTGTCTGTCCCTACGGTGAACGTGAATCAGTCGCAATACACACCCTGTTGTGGGACAGCAGAGCCAGCTCGAACTGCAGTTGAACAAACAGAAGCTGAAGCCGAACGAAGACACAGCACTTTTGCACAGTAGCAAGCATATGCCACCACCATGGAGATGCAAAGGTTAGACGCGGAAGCAGAAAGGTTCATGAGGACAGGATGGTTGACTGCACACCTGAATTTACACAAGCTTTGCAAAGGGAAAAGTTTTTGCTAAGTGAAGTGGCTGCATGCCGTACAGAAATGCAGAACACGGAACTTTCTCTTCAACATCGTCACCAGTCAGACATGACAGAGCTCAGATCTACTCTGATCGTTGAAGTTGAGCGAAACACGAGCGAGACTCTTGATTTCCTGGGTCTCCGTGTTAAACAGGTTCTTTATGAAACAGAAGAAACTATGCAAATTAAGCGAGTCGGATGAGTGCGCAGAATGAAAAGTTACAGGACGAAAAGATCTCTCCGAATGGAGAGTGAAGCCAACAATGGGGTAATGGCCACGCTCCCAAAGAGCAGGCCGCTCCGCCAACGCCAAAGCCTGAGTGCAACTCTGTGTTTTCGAATCCTTACGAGATCCCCGAAAGTATGCGCCACTTGTTTCAAACCAAGCCAACTCACGCCGCCCAAGCAGGACAATCTTCTGTGCCGCCTGGTTTCGAAGGTGTTCCACCTAACCAGGGTTCCGCAACATGTGAAAGGGTTAACCAAATCGGGATTAAGGCCGCCATGATGCTGAACTCAAAACCTGAAGGATAGGAGAGCAAACCCGATGTCAAGGAGGTTGAAAGCATTAAGCTCCCGGATGACCTGAAACCTACCGTTTCTGGAAGATACTCGTATCAGTCAGAGAAATGGTTCGCGCTGCCAGCGACTGCCTGGACGAGGCATTCCGATGGGTTCAGGAGGGTTATTCCGGGGATGCTGCATTGCTACACTTTTATGGAAAATTTCTAAGTCTTGATACTAAGCTGCTGGCTGCGCTTACTCGTGTTGCAAAAGGGGAGATATCGATACAAGTACTAAATTTCAAGGAACGACTTCTGGTCGGGAAGACAGGTATTGGGGATGTTCCACCAGCATTTCAAAACGAACGAAGACGTCGGAAGTCTGAAGTCTTTACAGCGTCGAGCATCTTCTGAAGGTTATGTTGGTTGGGAATGACCTGGCTACGTTCCTTATAACTTGGGGTCGCTGATTGCCCGGACCAGCCACATTCCTAACGAGGTTACCTTGAAGGACATCTTGCTTAGACAGGTTCGCAAATCACACCGTATCAAGTACGATCCTCAAGTCTTTGAGCGTGCTAAGTAAGGGACCTCAACTCACACCTACGAATTCTTGATCAACGCAATCCGAGAGTTCCTTGCTCGAGAAAGGATTTGCAGGAATCGTGACCCGCATCGCCAAGTCACATGGTGAAAAGTTCGGGGCCCCTGCCAACGATACTGAACGCCCCTCTTGACGAGGAGACCGTGGAAGAAGCAAGTCCCAAGGTAGCTCTAGATCTCGAGCAAGCAGTCAAAGATCTAACCCAAGAACACCGAGGAGGTCCTAAACCCCGAAGACGCAGGAATGCTGCGACTTCCAGAAAGGCAAATGCGCAAGAGGCGATAAGCGCAAGTACCTCCACAAAGCCAAATCACGATCCCCAAGCTCAAGCCGAACGCCACATCAAAGAAATCAATGCGATTTGCACGTTTTGCAAGAAAGGACTAAGGAAGGTGTAACAAGGGAAGCAAAAGTAGGTTCCTGCACGACGACATATCCAAGCCGTCCGCAGCCGCTCCCACCGAGCAGGCCGCCCCAGCCAAGAGTAACGACAAGCCAAGAAGCCCTATACCCGATCCGAAGGTTCGTAGATTGTCGTAAGGCAGGGGACTGTCTAAGAGCAAGGATCGCTCCAACGGACGAATCAGTGTAGAGATGACGGCAGCGATGAGGAAGACGAGATTCCTGTTGCGGTTCTTCGGTGCGAACGCTGCTCTGGCCTTGAATGTAAAGCCGTAAAGCATGCTTAGGTTACAATGATGGACTCGAGTTGTTCGCCGACACGGGTAGCGAGGATGATCTTATTCGCAAACATGATCACGCTACTTACTATGCCAGCACTCCAGTCAAGAATGCTACCAGGCCAGTGAACCTAATCACTGCGAACGATCCTGTTTAGGGAAACAAAGCTATCAACATCACTTTGCCCGAATTGAAGCAGCTGGTTGAATGCTATTTGTTGGAGAGCACATCCCCAGTGTGTTCCGTCGGAACAAGGTGTGTGGATGAGGGATATGACCTCCATTGGTATTTGTATGACGGCAAAGCACCGTTCTTCATTGCACCTCACGGAAGAGGCTTTCGATGTAAGCTCAAGGGTCGTGTTCCCGGCATCACTAGCTCACTAGCGACGAACTTGTAGCAAGCGCCGCAAGCCTTGACACCTTGTTTAATGCCGAATCAGTTAAGGTTGAGTTGACAGCACCAGCCGAAGATGAGTCGGGCTTCCAGTAGAAAGCCGTTTGAGAGGACAGGCCGAGGTGGAAGAAGAGGCATGGATCGTCCACAGCGACCCTGAAATTAAAGAGGCAATCAATCAATGCTGCACCGCCAATCGCAGTCAAAGCCAGAAACCTAGCCAAACCAGGCGGGGTGGAAAGTGCTGAAGCAACAAAGGTCGTTGTTGGCCACAGGCCGAAGGCTATGCGGCTCCCTGCTCCTCGTCATCCAAGGTTCGTGCTAAGGACCACCTGGATCTACAAGGACTTCGATTGGAATAAAAATTGAGGGTTCTGTTGACATCAGAAGTCTGAAGGGTAAGAACCAAAAGGTTGAGGGGTCGCCATTTCTTGTCATCACTTTTTCAAAAGACCCGAAAACGATCCTCTTATTGAGCCCGATAGTGACAGGGAAGAAGAGGAGGGTAGGGAGATCTCGCAAGAAGCTCGGCTTCGCGCCGAGGTCGATAGCACACATAATACATTCCAGAGAACCCGTACTGCAAAGTCTACCAAAAAGCAAAAATGTACTCTCCCCAAGCTGGCAAGAAGGGGGTTCATCAACCAGTAGCAGCACTAACTACGGGACCATGTCACCGTTTATCACATCATCACACGTGACGTGAAACATCACGGCTTTGAAAACCAAAGGGTCGCATTGGTGGTGACGGACGTCTTTAGACAGTTTCGCTACGTCTACCCTAGCGAAGTTAAGAGCGCTGAACAGTGCCATGAGGATTATTGCACTTCTCGTCGAAATCGAAAGAAGACGAAGTCGGGATTATATACCCTGACAACATGCCCGAACTTGCTGCCGCCGCCAAGAAATGCGAGTGTAGACATAATACCTCCAGGGAGTACATCGAGCAATCAAAAGCGGTCATTGAACGTGAAATTCGGAAGACACTTAAAGGTATGAGGTCTAACTTGGAGCAGTCAGGGTACCCCGAGCAGCACTGGCCTTGGGTAGCCCAACATCATGCAATTGCGCTCAACTTGACCAAAAGGTTCGACACTGGCCAGATGCTGTGGGAGGCGCGTTTCGGGGAGTCATTTTCAGGGCTTCGTTCCCTTTGGGGTTATGGTTCTCGGGTTCAGGCTTTCTGGAATTCGCCAATGTCACCGAGAAAGAGCGGCCTGGCTTCGAGAAGATCCCAAGCACCAGGATTACCCATGGCAAGAAAAAAAATGGGCCAGAAGGCCCCTTGGAAAACCTGAAGCACCTGAAACTCGAGGAGCTGACGCCCTGGACTTATCAGCCAGGGAGATAGAAGGTTAAACTTTCAGAGTGTCATTAAATGTAAGTACCCAGAAAGGTTTTAAACTGGTTTTTCGGAGAAATGTGGATTTCGTGTTGGACTCCAAAAGATTGAACCACATGAAGATCGACCCGGATGTAAAAAGCCTGCTCGTCAGCATGATGAGAGGGGAGTACGACGATGGTAGTGAAACGAGGAGGAAGAAGACTCGGAGGAGGAGGAGGAGGAGGAGACGACTCTCAAGTTTGGTGAGAAGCGAAAAAAGAAGGACAAGAAGACGAACAGAGCAAAGAGCAGTGGCAGCAAGTCTTCGGGCCACAAACAAAGAGCAGGCGGAGTCGGAGAAAAACCTCGCAGGTGCTGTCCTCTGATGGGGAGAAGCAGTTCGCCAAGAATTGCTGGACTTCCACGAAAAGTTTGCAGAAGGATGAGGTCTTCGACCAGTCTCTCACACCAGAGAAGAGCTCGGAGACGCAGAAGTACAAGAGCAAGTGTCAGACCTGTCTCAAAGACTTTCAAGCTCCTGCAGGCTGCCTACAAGGGCATGAGGAGACTGGGTCCTTCGTTTGTTTCGTTGATTTCGAAGAGGGTGTATATCCCGCAACAGCCCAGGAAGGAAGATGTGAAGACGGCCCTGCTTCAGAGCCTGGACGTTTTGAAGAAAAGCAAAGACTTGAAGAAGCTCATCTCGAACAAGAAGCACAGGGTCTCTGTGAGGAGTGAGCGGGCAGAGTTTTCTTTTCAAGTCTTGGCGGTTTTAGAGTTGCACCTGCAATGCAATGCCAAGCAGATCTGCCGGTATGATCATCTTAGAGCCTGTTTCCCAACAGCACCAGAAACACCGGGCCTTCACTTTCGGTGCAAAGAGAGGAGTGTCGCTGGAGAGCCAAGTCTGCAGAGGCATGTTTGTTTTGCTTGTGGCTGGAGAGCCAAAGCCGCAAAGGCATGTTTGTTTTGCTTGGGGTTGGAGAGCCAAAGGTTTGCAGAGGCATGTGTGCTTTGCTTGCGGCTGGATAGCCGAAGAGCCAAACTTCACAAAAAGGTGTTTATACGCAACTATCCTTGCCCGAACACCTGAAGAGGGCAGGGTGGGTTGGAAAAGAAAGGCCAGCGATGGACCGCTGCAGCCGGATAGGGATCGGGCTTGTGATCGGCCCGACAAGCACGAGACCCCCGTGGAGCCCAGTCCCCTTTTCCTGATGCTCATGTCAGACTTTGCCTTAGGCAAGCTCTCTGCGAGTCACTTTGATAGCATGGGAGAGGTTGAAGCCTTTATGACGTAGAAACTTGGTTGGTAATCGAAAGGTTGAATCTTGAAGTAGTTATACGGAAGGAATTATTTATGATTGTTTTGGGATGGTATTGAAGGAAAGGTCAAGTCCAGCCGCTGGCGGATGCAGCTGTGAAGAGTGGGGCGAACTCTTCCGATCTGACGAAGCTCCAGGGCTTGGGTTGCCAAGGGTCTTGTCCGCAGAACTGCCGTCGGGACCTGACAAGACTGGCACTGTTACGGCAGACTTTGGCTCCCCAAGCCGACCTTTGTCTCCACCACTGTACCCGTCAGGCAACACGCAGTCAGAAGCCCCCCCCGTTGCTGTTGCCACACTTGCGGGTCGAGTACTGAGCGACTCGCCTTCAGAATTTATGTTTTGCTTGATGAAATGTCTTTGGTAGGATCTTTATTCGACGGCTGAAGAGCCAAGGCTGCAGAGGCATGTTTGTTTTGATCGGCTGGAAAGCCAAGATACACTAGGCTTGATGGAAAGCATCACAGCCTCTCCCGACGAGCTGGATGACTTCTAGCGAGAGCAGGACTTTCGCAGAACCCCAGTTTTTGAAGGGCCGAAAATTCTGGAGAAGCATTGACAGGGAGGCAGAGAAGCCCTTTCCTTTGCTTCTTCAGGGTGATCATGCCTCTTACAGTGAGACCGATTCCATGATGGTCGCGAGCATACGATGTATCTTGAGCAGCAGGTCAAGCAAGACATCGGAGTTGCTTCTGGGATGCCTTCCTAGGCAGTGCAATGCAAGATCCTGGCCACCGCTGCGGCATGCCATCGCCGAGTGACTGACATGTTTGGCCATGGGACAGACACCGGGGAAGGGAGCCAATCAGAAAAGCCATCGTCGTGTCTATCTCTGGAGATCTTGAATGGTTCATGCAAGAAGGCGGTTGGCCAAGGTCGAGTTCCAATTATCTCTGCCCGTACAGCGGGTGCGACAATCCCTGTGATGATTCGAAATCTGCTGCTCCCTTCAATGATTTCAGGAAGAATGCGAAATTGCTGTCTTTGCCGGCTGAGCCTCCGCAAAACGAGCAGCCCTTTCTTTCCGTGCCAGGTATCAACTGCCCGACACCGAAGCTTGACCTTTTGCACCTCTGCGACTTGGGCACAGCTTCCCACCTTTCTGGCAATGTGGTGAATGAGCTGGTTACAAAGCACTTGCCGGGCAAGTTTTCTGCATCCTTGACGGCCCTCAAAGGCCGTATCTGTAGTTTGTGTGAGGAGCTGGGCATGCCGAGTGAGAAAGGGATCCCGAATTCTTTGCATTGTGGAAGTCAGTGTTCGGGCGATTGCACAGGTCCTGATGCAAAACAGGCACATCAAGGGAAGAAGGATTCGCCGTTTTGCAGATGTCGCAGTGAAGCTTTGCGGCCTTCACAACTCTGGTGAGAAGGACAAGCGACGAGAAGCAGCATGCAAGGCAATGAAGTTCAACGAAGGTAGTTTACGACATGACAGAACGCGCCGAGTTTGCCTGGCAGAAGAAGTGAAGATATTTGAGACTGCCATCGGGAACCACGTGGGCCACTATCAGCGGCTTGCCAAGAACGCCTATAAGGAAGGCCAGTGCAGCAGTGTACAGAAGGTCCATTTGCTGGCACATCATGGTGGCCCGCGCAGGTGTGTGGCTCCCAGAGCCTGCTGGTGCTATGGCCCAGAAAGCTCTAGGAGCATGATCAAGACGATCGCTTGCCCATGTGAGCAGATGGCAGAGAAGATCTGTGTAAAGTTCTGCCTGGGCTACGAACTTTTGCTGAAGGGTTGGTTGAACCTGGAGTAAAAAGAAGTTGCTTCGAGCGAGTGCGATGCTGTTGGTGCTCAGGAATCACAGGTTTAGGATGTCTGGAAAGACAGGTTTGGGATATCTGGAACTGGGACGACGGGTTTGGGATGTCTGAAAAAGACAGGTTTGGGCTGTCTGGGCAGACAAGTTTGAGTTGTCTGGAAAGACACCGGACAAGCAAATCGGATGCTCGGTTTCTGTTTGCAGATGTGAAACAGAAGGAGATGTGAAAAAGAAGAGCGAAGTGGTGGAGCACATTGAAAATTGATTTGGGTGTCTGGAAAGAGAACTGTGGGATGTCTGGCAAGTGTATCCGACAAAATGAGAAGCACTTTCGTTGAGACTTTCCCACCAGAAAGCTTTGCAGAACCGGAGCCGAAGCTGGAGGATGTGAGTGCAGTAATTCGAGTATTGTTGAGAAAACCGAAAAAGAAATTATTCTGGTGGAGAATATTGAGAATTGATCTGGATGTCGTGAAGAACAGGTTTGGGATGTCTGGAAAGACAGGATTGGGTGTTTGAAGCAGCCATCGAGAACTACCTGAGTTACTGACAGTGGCTTGCAAAGCATATGTTTACAGGGGCTACATCAGCACAGTGTTGTTCAGAAAGTGTTTGGAGCAGCCACCGGGAATTAACTGGGTCACAGTGGCTCGCAAAGCATGCTTATTCACAGGGACTGCATCAGTACAGTATTGTTGAGAAAACTGGAAGTTGATCTGGTGGCACATTGTGCTGCACATACAACATCTTCGCTTGATGCCTCGGTTGATGCAACGACCCCCGAAACGAGCTTCGCTTGATTCGACGGTTGATGTTGGAAGTAAATCAATCGGCGCAAGAAACAGACCTCCACCTTGGAAAATTTTCAGTCGGGGAGCCATTGGGATGACCAGCTGCGATCCTCGGCCTCGTCCCTCCACGGGCGTCGGGGTGCGCCTGTTGTCTTGCCTTTGCTTTTGCCCTTGCTGCCCTTTCCCTTCTGTTCTTGGCCTGGAGAAAGGTGGCGTGAACGTTCAGCGTCGCGCCCAGCCTCCTCCACGGTAGCAGCTGCGTTTGCCAGCTCATCGCGGAGAATGGCGGCGAGTTCCTCTGCCACGGCAGCGGCGTGCCCGCGGTGTTCAAGCTGTACATGTCCAAAGGTAAGCAAACGAACTCCGGCATGTGTTTTGGCCACGTTCTTCACAAAACCCTGAAAGCTGAGAATGGCCCCCAACCAAGTGTGCGAAAGGTGCATCATCCGGCGTGGACACTTGCGCTGTGTACCAAGTGTTGGGAAATGCTTCAAGTCAACTTCGTCAGGTTCTCGTGTCTGTCCAGACACCACAAACAGTTCGGCCAAGGATCTCGGCCCTCACATCCGGGGCGTACACTGCCAAGATTCGCCGCCAGCTCTTTCGCCACAGCCTGCTCCCTCCTCAGCTGCAGGGTTGAGGGTTTCGGAAGTTTCGGGTGTACGGCTGGGGCATATTTCTGCTAAAAAAGTCTTTCTTCCCGGATGCCCGGGACATTCTCCATCGTCTTGCCCTGGCCGAGGTCACACTGGCATGTCAGAGTGCTTCCACTCATGTCTGTCCAAAAAATCCAAGATGCACTTTGGGCCTATGGAAGACACGGAAACTTGAGGTGTCTGTCCAGACACTGATCCTTGAAGTGTCTGTCCACACACAGATCCTTAAAGGCTTAAAGTGTCTGTCCAGACACTGAAACTTGAAGTGTGTGCCCAGACACT
This sequence comes from Symbiodinium sp. CCMP2456, assembly GCA_905221635.1. Lineage (NCBI taxonomy): Eukaryota > Dinophyceae > Suessiales > Symbiodiniaceae > Symbiodinium > Symbiodinium sp. CCMP2456. The sequence goes on along the minus strand of CAJNDV010026668.1, from coordinate 19,659 downwards.
GAACCTTGAAGTGTCTGTCCAGACGCCGACAAGTGACAAACCTGCATTTCCGGACATTCTAAACAAGGAACAACAAACAGCGCTGCACAGCACTGCACCAAAACCTCTCTTTTCAGACCGTAGCATTGTCCGAGTGGCAAGGTTCCTGTTGCCCAAATCCCGTGGTCTCAAAACTGAAACAGCCTATGGCTTTAAAATTTATCTGAAAGCAATCAAAGCTGCTTTATCAGCTTTATCAGTCAGCTCAATAACCTCGGAGAAAGATGTTCCATTCTTCAGCATATCTAGAAGCTTCTGGGCCTGTTTCTTCTTCTTCGCGGCATGCTGCCTGCCACCAACAACTCTGACTCCACACCGGCCAGTATCGCTGTAGGGCGTCGCCTGAAGGTTCACATCCGGGTAGTACTCGGGATCTGCTTTGCCTTCGGGTTTCTTCGTCACAGGCTTCGGGGGCTCTTTTTTCACGGGCTTCGTGGGCTCTTGTTTCCTGGCCTTCTTCTTTCTGCCCTTCTTCTTGTTCAACACCTGCTTGACGGTTTGCTTCCTCGCTGGAATCGGGGAGGGCGCATCATCGCACTCCATCTCAAGGCCACACCAACTCAAGAGCTCCTCAGCATCTGTGGAGTCCGGGATCTCCATCGCCAACTCCCCAAAGTGTCGTCTCCGGTCCTCACCGTCTTCTGTTTTTTCGGGGGTGTGCTCGGGTCAGCCTTCTTCTTCACGGCTGGCTTTTGGAGAGCTTCTTCTCGGATGTCTCACAATTCTTCTTCTTGGGGTCTTCTCCTTCTCGGCCTTCTTGGGCTCCCGACATCTCTTAAAATTCTTAAAACGACTTCCAAGTTTCATCCTCCCCTGGCTTGGTCGCTACCATGTTTCGAAGCTGCTCCAGCTAGGAAATCTGCCACTCGGTAAGGCTGCTGCACGCCTTCCTGAATTTCCCTGCCTCCTTCAAGCGCCTGTGTGAGTACACGTGGTCATTGTACTCCCCGAGAGCTTGGCAGCTATCGTTCCCTGCTGGCTGGCAGGAAACTGTTGCCTGACCACAAGAAACAGGCTCACCAGTTTGGCGAACACCTGCTTCGGGTCGGCATAGCGAAACATCAAGGCCGGCTTTACTTTCACCAGGCTGGCAACGAAGTTGAAATTGTGCACAAGATCTCCTCCCAAGATGGCCTGGGCCTTTTGGGCTGCGTGATCCATGAAAGGGAAACCCTCCCTGGCTCTGGGCCACTTCTTGAAGGACATCATACAGATGCTCCATGCACGACTCCGGGACTTTCTCCCTTCTTGCTCGTCGGGGCCATGGCCCTAGGCTGTGTCCAACGCCCGATACTTTCAAAAGTGTTGAGCTTCATGGGCAAATGGAAACCCCAGAAACCACAGCAATTCATACCGATCGGTCTGTTCAGACATAACATCCATTTCTGGCATGTCTGTCCAGACAGCACGAGGCATGTCTGTCCAGACGTAACATCCATCTCTTGCATGTTTGTCCAGGCATCACATCAATCTCTCTTGTGTCTGTCCGGACAATGATACCACACACCCAACAACACGCAGGTCTATCTATCATAGATCCATATATATATATATGCTACCCCCC
>CAJNDV010026668.1:0-17956 GCA_905221635.1 Symbiodinium sp. CCMP2456 | reverse complement strand
TATATATATATATATAGTTTATTTATGTTTTGGTATCGTGTACGGCCGAAATAAGGGAGAAACGATCGAATTCAAAATCAATCGAGGAATCAAACGAGCAGACCCCGTCTACAAAATCGAGGAATCAAGTGAGGAGCAGGTATCAAAAAACGGTCTCGATTGAAAATGACTTCAAAATAGCCTGTTTCAATCGCACATTGAAACAACATTTTTAATTTCAAGCGTTCGATTGATTTTTTCAAGGGTGGAGCCTTTGGCATGGACCTCTTGCCGTGACAACGACTAGTCCAGGTGGAGCTGGTTGGGATCGTGGAATCAGGGTGGAGCTGGCCCTCGTAGTCCGACTTCATGCAGTACGCAGATGAGTTCACCTGACAACCAATGAAATTTATTCAACCTGCTGTGCGGTGAACCATCTGGCAAGTGCTCTTGCTGACCATTCAGCGACCGCGCGTAAAAAATTACGGCCTTTGGCACATCTCCTTATTCAAGAGTCGCATGCACATGTAACATAGCTGACAACCTTGACGATGCGAGAGGCAATTCCACGCCGGTTGCGACTCCACGCCGCTTTGGCACTCATCCACCCTTAGGCTGGCCGCACTTGTTTTCCCCCAGCATGCGACCGTGCCTTTAGGTGAGGGGGTGTCGTGTTACATCGTACCAGGAGTTCATGCAACCATGTACAGTCGTCACGTTGACTGTTACCGCGGTTATGACTCAAGCCTTCTGTGTAAAAAATGGCGCGTGCCTGATGCACATGTATTAACGGCATACCCTGTGGATTCTATACCCACGATTGCCATTTAGGCTTTCGAATCTTTCGAATTTGCGGGCCCTGGCGCGCCCCGGCGCCTCTCAGTTCGTTGAAGCCAACATGAACCCCAACCCTAAACCGCGTGAGAGCCCAAGCCCTGGACGGAAAGCCCCGACAGCGAGTGCGTACTTTCTGGAATTACATGTGCTTGGCTATTGTCGGGTTGAGGTCAGAAGTCCGGCCTTGAGGTTTTATGAGCTTCGTTCTATGTAGCACTGGGATGTGCGGTTGTTCAAGACTCGGGTTGTGGTCATCCGCAAAACATTGGGGACGACTGTGTTTTCTTGTTTCCAGTCTGCATGTCTGATTTTGCTTTCAGACAAGATGCATACACAGACGTGTTACTTCGACACGAAAAAGCGTGCATGGTTCGCATGTGACAGGGCTCTGAGATAAAGAACTATTACCTTCGGTACGTTGCACTGCCGACCATTGGCCCCCGGAGTGGCAATCCTCGACCCTATCCAGGTCACTGCACATAGCACGAAGCTTGCAAGCATGGCACTCCTGCATGCCTGGGCTCACCAGTCAGCAGTGCGTAGCCTGTGAATCTGCTATTCGTTCCGAGATTCCGAGATTTTGCCGCTTATCTGCAGCCGCAAAGATGAACTCCCAAACGTGAGCTACCCGAACACAAGGGCGAGCATTGGTGAAAATGGGGTTGCAAATTTGCCAGTCATCGTTGCCTGTGGTCGCCGTCCTCTACTAGCAGCAGCCGCCACGGCCGTTACTTGTGGATTGGAGAACAACGGGCAAGTCATCGTCAAAATTATAGTCATCACGACAGTCGTCGTCATTTCATTCCGTGTCGGCATCGTTACCATCTTGCTTGCCATAGTTGACACAGCCTGCAACATCTGTATAATATATAGCTCATAACTAAGAGGAAGCAAAAAAAACAGAAGCCTCGGATCGCATAGCAGCGGACCCCATCCTGTCTCACGAATAGTCGAAGCAAGACTCTTACGTCACCGTTTAGCAGAAACTGCCGAAGTTTCGGAGGCCGCAAAGTCAAACAAATGGGAATCCTGAAGATACCACGCATAGGGCTCGACACAGGGCTGCAGCCTCTAGGCAAGCTCTCAACTCACAGTTTCGGAACATACCTTGTTGTCTGCTGAGATCAAGGCTTATGCTTGCCGGGGGTGCCTTGTTTTTGGCGCAGATATGGGATACTGGACAGAAACAACAGCCCAGGTGCACTCATGCGTCTGGTGTTACTCGGCCTCTCCGTGATCCTTGCATCAGCCGTACGTGAGGCCTGTTTCATGCATGGTTTATTGCTTACATAGTTGTGCATGATGAAATGGGGCGTCAAAGGCAAGAAATCCATGTTCCTTGTTTTCGGCATTTCCGGATTGCGGGCTTAGAGCCCTATCGGCGAACGAGTTCGGCTTCGACATATCTGTGAGCGGACAGTGCTCGCAGCAAGGTTTTCAGATGCTACACGTATCAGTGAGGGGGACGACCTGCAGCAACAATTCCGTTAATCTCGTGAGGCTGACGTGTATTGTTGGGTGTTCAACTGTGAAGCCTCAACAGAGCATCCAGGATATTTTGCGGCGTTTAAGCGGACAGGGCCCGGTCACGGCCCTGAGGGAATGTGGACATGTTGGACCCCGTTCGTTGCGGTTCCATAAGGTTTGGGTTGTTCTCGGGTATTTTTGGCGTTCCGAGGGCGGGGCTCTTCAAAATCCTCAAGTAACGAGTACCTAGGCACCAGGCAATGGTTTTTATTGGAGATGTGAACATACAGCACCGTATGCTCTGAGCCAAGCTTGCGGAAGCTGTTCATCGACGCCTGCACAGACTTCTCATAGGCTTCATGGTGTTGCGTAGAGATACTTTCAGGGCGTGACGGAGCTGCATCGGCATGGTTCCTGACGTAAAATCCAACACCGCCTCCAAAATGACCTTGAAGATCGGAACCTGCTCACGCTACATCCTCGTCAACCAGAAACCCTAAGCCCCAAAGCCATGCAAAACCCCGTTTTGTGATGGGATAAACCAACGAAAAATAATGTAACAAAGCTGTGTTTCAACCTGCAGACGTCCACGTCAGGAAAGGGGTTTCAGCGGAGCGTCGTTGGCTTGCTTTAGCCTAGACAGCCACGGGCGCTGGACGTGACGGCGCACGCAGACGGAGAGCACAGTAAGGTGAAAACTTCGGTGGCCACAGTCAGTGATCAGAGTGGTGGCGGCAGGACCCGGTGCAAAACGTTGAAGAATACTGTCGGCTGCATCCTGGGTCGATGCAGAGCTGACTGCGTGTTCTGAGACCTGCAGAAGCTGCGACAACGTAGTAGTGTTTGCGTCGTCCTGCTGCGCGTTCCTCGCCAGAGGCTCTGCGCACGTGCGGTGGGCTCGGACAAAGAACCAATTTTCTCGCATCTACTACGTGCAAGGCAGCGCTGTGGAGACTTGAGTGCACTTCCGCACAAGAGGTGGCCAGGTCCGCGAAGCGGATGCACAACCACGATCGAGGGGAGTCCTGCGCCATGAAGCGCAAGACGTCGCGAAGTACCGAAACGCATCGCCACAAGCGAGCGGGTTCGGGACTCGCGAGAACGAGTGGAGAAAACACCCTACGCATGGAACAGTGGCACTGGAACCTAAAACAGGCGGAAAAGACCAAGCCCCCTTGAAACCAAACGTCTAAAAGCCCTTACAGCGCTAACGCCTTAAACTCTAACCCTGAATTGGTGAGCCTCTCATATGTGGAGCCGCACAGGCTGAGAAGTTGGAGGCGGTACAACAGGACCTGGCAGGGGATGTCGGCTCTGCTACCCGGATGACCGTCGGGCTTGGAGGTGTTAGGGCGTACGGGCTTAAGATGGTTTCCGCTTGTGGGTTTCGGGTGCTTCAGGCTTGAAACTGTGGGCCTTTCAAGTCTTTGGGATTGGGGGCCCGAAGAACCGTAGAGCCTCTTCAAGCCCGTGTGTACGATAATTCGACTGAGTGGGCTTGAGGGTGGCACAGCTGCCCTTTTCGGTTGCATTTCGGGTTTAGCTAATCCTGGTTTCGGGACATTAGTGGTCTCTTGTCAGGCGGAATTCAAAATAGACTCCGGCTAAGAACCCAGACCAGGAAGCTCAAACCTTTATGCATGCAACGATCTCCAACACCAGATCCCGACTCGGGGAACCGTGTTGTAGACGGTTGTTTCAGGCGAACGGGGCTTGCATTGTTTCGCAGAATCCATGTCGAAGCGAAGCTCTAATCGACTCCTTTGAAGTCGCGCTCGGCTGAAACATTTCCGAGCCATAGCATTTCTTGAGCCGACATGCGATATGTCGCCCTGACAAGAAGGGCCCAGAGAGTTAATTCCGACGCTCCAGCTCCCATGCTGAAGCAGCAAAGTCCTACCATCCCGAGATCGAATGCCTGTGCCCCATGTGAGGCTTCGCAGAGGCAGACATCGCGGGCGTCGCGAATATTTCCTGATCACTACCAGCTCCTCAATGCCGCAACCTTGGACTCGCAACCATATGTCAAAAGAATCCAAGTGGTCGCTGAAATTGATAATGTGACGTGAGATCAAGCGCTTTGGTATCATACCGGCAAAACACCGTGGCGCTCATGGCATCTGCTTGCTGTCCCTGGCAGCAGATTCTCAAATACAGTGGAGTTCTGATCACCAACCTACGATGTCAAGGTTTAATCAATGGCAGTGAAGGCATTCATCGTGGGAACCCCCACCGCAACCCAACTGCTGGTCTCTGGTCCTTGAAACAGGGACCGTAAAATCGAGCAAACTCCTAAGGTAGGAGTCGGTCGGGCTTGGTCGGAACTGAGAATGCCAAGCTCAAACTTGGACCCAAGGTTTGACTTCTTCAGCCTGCCAGTTTAAGTCATGAAAAAGCTAAGCAGGCTTGTACTTGGGGAGCTTTGCAAGCCCATCCCCTCCTCTCAGATAGAATGGATCTTCAGCACTCTGTCCGAAAACCATGACAACCCTGCGTGCTTGTAGACTCCTCCGTTACAGAGAAGCTTGCGCGGGTTTGCAAAGTTGAGTGGGGGCTGGTTTCCCTGGACCCGTTTGTGAAGGGTCTGGAATCGATCGTTTGGAGCTCTCGGAGCTTGGTGTTTCTGATTTGGTGCTGACGAGGAGCTGATAATCCACAGTGTCGGCAGTTGCCGGTGTGTTTTAAGTCGTCCGTGCATTTGTATGTCGAGTCTGGGGGCAAAGCACGACATGTTGGGCGAAGGCAGCCTTATCGATGAACCGTTTTGCCAGGGGCAAACCTGCACAGGGGACGACCTTCTGAGCCCAATTAAAGTCTAAGTGCTCGCGAGAGATATTGGAAGGCTGAGGCCGGCAAGTTGCTCCGTGTCTTTGCTGCAAGCTCCTTCGAGAGCACCACGAGATCCAGGGATATGCTTGGCGACATCAAGCAGCAGCCTTTTTGACGATCGGCATCTGCAAGCTTGAAGTTGCAGAAGGTGCCTGTGACGGCTTGTCACAAGAGCGCACAAATGCTTGAAAAACGGGGGGGCTCAATGCGATTCGCAATGTCCGACATCACATCATGGCCAAAGCCTCCGCAGACACAGGCGATGCCGTTTCACGAAATCGTCATAAGAAGAACGCTTGATATATATATATATATCTATCCATGCGACGAAAAAGTGACGATGCTACAACTCTGTGTATGGGTTGCTTTTCGAAGCAGTCCCTAGACCCAATCCTATGTGCCCAACCCTGACAAAGTTGGCCTCCAGCTCCCAATCCTCAAGGCTTGGAGTGAAAACTTGCCCTCAGGCCTTTGAAGTGTGATTGCTTGTTCTGAAGCCGCCCAAGTTCGCTCCGAAAGGTCAGCCGATCCGCATCCGTGGGGGAGATGAAGAAGTCCTATCACAAGCTAGCCATGAAGTACCATCCGGAGCTGGGGTGAAGGTTGTGGGTCTGTTAAGGGGTCAGACAGGGATTGAAATTTGTTGCCAGCTTTGGGCTTGGAAGGTGAGGTGAAGGTCCAGAATTACATGTGTCCACAAGAGCTTGGGAAGATGCAGTTTCCCTTTGCTCCGGGGTCTGGGAAGTTGCACACTCCCGGTGTCGAGAGCCAGGAGCCACCAGCAGGTCCATGCGCAGGGTCTTCAACAAAATGCAACAGGGTTTGTCGGGACAAGATCTACTGCTTACACATGTTAGGGTTTCAGTTTTTACAGCCCCGGGGATTGCATTAGAGTTTCACCGTATCGGAAGTTTTGGAGGCTACGGTTATCAATCCCCAGCGGTACGTCATATCCCGAAAGTTCGTGCGCCAGGTAGATGCAGCGACTCGGGATTCGCCTAAACTGCGGATTTTTTTCGAGAAGTTAATGCTAAGCCTAAACTCTAAAAGCCTGAACGCGAAGCGGGTGGGAAAAAAAGCCTGAACGATCAACCCTCTACATCTGGAACACCGCCAGCCACAAGACAACTAATAACCAGTGTTGGTTAAAGTAACTGGTTTGTGAGTTGCTCCCCGACGGCTGCAAAGTTCGAGAACTAGGACTTCTACTGTGCCTCTCCAGTGTTGCAGGGCATTGGAGATTCCAAAGCATTAGCAAGCCCGGCAGCACATCCATTCTGTGCTGGAGGATCTGAAGGTGAGCAATGTGCAATGACACCAGCTGGGTCTTCAAGCACAGAGCCCCGCTCGCCCCCCCCACCCTCCCAGAAGCCCCAAGAAACACCTGGAGTAAGCAGCCAAGTCTCGATTCCATGCGAAACGTCTTCACGTGCTTGTGTAGCACATTATCTGGAGAAGCAGCACTGCCCTATGCCTAAATTCTTCAATCAGTTAACATCGAGATCCCCAAGAGGACCGCAACTTCGGCAACGAAGGAGAAGCTGAGGCGCATCTGACTTAAAGGTTCCAGGGATTGAGCAGACTAAGATTAAGCAAAGAGCGCGCAGAACGACACATGTTTATCGGAAGCGTTGTTTGAAGCGCTTGAATTTGCGGGTGAAGTTGCATCAACGGCTGTGAGCTAGGAAGAAGGGGCCCGCAGTTAGTCCTCAAGGCTTGCTCCAGGCTGCTCCAAATGTCGAAAGTCCTGGCAGGGCCAAAGTATGCGGCCTCTCGGGTTCTTCTGCGTGATCCTCCAATTCCGGACAGCTCAGTTTCTTCCAAAAGCTCGAAGTGCCTCAAGTCCCAGCAGGGCCACACTATCAGGCTCCTCGGTTCGAGTCAACTCCTATTCATGGGCGAACAATTTTCAGGGTGCCTTCCATCCCGCCTCCAGCTTCATGGTGCGCAGTTTGTCTTGGTCGTCTTGGCGTCCAGGTCGCGGTCCTCGTGCTTCGGTATCTCCTGGGCATGCACTCACACCGCTGTTTGACTGTTTGGCGATACCCCTCACTTCTAGAATTCATCCCATACTGCTTTTGCGTTCCTAGATGGAAGGGACTTGCGAACACGGCAGGCAAAGTTCAAAGATCTCGAAGCCGCCTGGGACGCTCGGGCAGCAGTTTCTAGCTTCGTGAGATTACAATGGCGAGCCAGAGATTCGTTTTGAGATTCGTCACCGTCGCTACTTCGATTACTAGTTACTAGTTCTGTTCTAGCATCCAGGAATATCCAGGATATCTCAACGACTCAAACTTTGGATCGTCTATCAGCTGGGAACCCGCAATGCCGACTGCAAACCTCAAGTGTTGCATCTGCCTGCCCCAAACCGAAGAGGTCCTGTTTGTGTTCAGCACCTCCTGGTGGATGAAAGCTCGCCGCCGATAGCTTGGTAGGCTTTGATCCTGAGGCTATCCTCAGTGACGCCGCGAAGCGGAAAGCGTACGACTCGTCGCACCCCGAAGCAGGAAGCGAGCCTTACAATCCCTGCCCCACGGCTCAAGCTGGACAGAGATTCGAGGAAGTTGGATTTTATCCAGTGCTCGAAGGTTTAAGCCTTTAAGGGTGATCACTTTCCCTTAAACACAAACGCAACACACTGACGGTTTGCTAGGGCTCAGGCGCATAGGGTTGTCCTGCAGAGCCCCGCCGTTCAGTTGCCAAACCCACCCAAACCCTAAACATTATCCGCTCTTGAAGTCCGGAGCATTTCTGAACCTTCAGCGGTTCAAGCCACAACCAGAAAGACACCTGTTCTGCAACAATCCCATCCGAAGCGCTGCACGGCTTCTTGAGATGCATGAGTGATGGAGCCGTTTGCCCCACGCTGCTTGAACACAGGTGCAGCCGTCACGTGCCCAAAGCATGCCAGCTGCAAAAAGAACCAGCTGGATGAGCCCTACTGTAAGTGAGCCTTGGCTTGGACACGCCGAGGGTTTGATTGCAGGGCTTGCTGGGGAAGCTTCCCTCTACTGGGAATAGGTGCTATTGGCTTGTCAGGCGATCCGTCTATTCAGGGCGGTCTCGGCAATCAGCTTTGAGGCCGGTGTTACGCCTCAGATTTTCGGGGCTCTGGCATGTCTTCACTTCACACCTGGTTTCCAGAGATTTTTTTGGAGGCCAGAGCCGACAGACAGATGCTGCGCAAGGGGTGCACTATAAGCCTGAAGCAGTCGGCATGAGTTGCACATTGTTGTCTACGTTTAAGGTTTGTACAACACGAGTCAAGCCGTTCTTTTTGATCGAAGACCCTGTGTAACCGAAAACCCGGTCTAGTCCTAAAGGATCGGCAAGGGAATCGGAAAAATCTAGTATCCTTATGTACGACACAGTACGACTACATAGTGTCCATTTGTAGTGCAACACGTAGTGACTTAGTGCTATAGCCTTACAAAGGCGCACCAAACAGAAACGGCCTCCCTTTATGTCTCAAACATCACGATACGCATACAGGTAGCGCTTCTGCCATGGAAGAGCTAATGGAAGAGCTCCCATGTCAATGAATTCTTTGCAGCTTCTGGTGTTCATGCTTGTCAGAAGCTTCTATATTACCTGCCCGGGCACAAGACGTAAAACAAGCGTATACAATTCGGCCCAGAGAGCTACATATACGTATCTCTGACGACATCACGTCGTAGCTATGTTTCAATCCTTCATCCGCCTGCTTGGACGTTTAACTATCAAGTAGTGCGGCCGGATGTCTACGTCAGAAGCCTGCAAAGAGCCTATCCCCAACCGTTGTAATTTCCTCAGAGTCAGCTTAGGCAAAAGGCGTTACACCCTTTCCAAGAACGAGTGACGCTTGGCTCTCTTTCGGGGAGGTAGCCCATGGTTGCGTAGTTGGGATCGGCAGATCGGCGTTCCACAACTGCATGAAGCAATGAGCATCTGTGAAGCTTCGGGACACATATCCTCTTGTTCTCCGGCCCGCAGCCCGGGATTCAAAGCGCACATTCCGAATCGGAGAGTCCGAGCAGTTAAGGGTTCATGCACCCTGCACATTGAACTGACAGCAGTAGACCTAGGCTTAACGAAGCTCCAGCGGACGGTCTCCACCGCATGCTGCATGGAGGAGGCTGGTCAGCACTCTTCCAAATGGGAGTTTCCGAAAATTGGGTTACCTTATTTGGGGGTCCTTATAATAAGGATCTTGTTATTTAGGGTACCATATTAGTGTCCCCTATTTTCGGAAACCCCCAAATTGGTCCTGCTATTTCAACTGCTATCTTCTTCCATGGGAGTGCAGCCGTAAACCCGAAGAAGAAGTCAGAGGCTCGGATTAGGACGGCACGCTCAGGCAACAGACCTGCAATAGCAGAACTATAGCCGACAACAGGATTAGGTTTCACCATCAACCATCAGAGCAAGCTTGGCGATGGCAGAGTGGTGTCAAGAGATGGGAGGCATGGTTTCTACACAGGGTGCCATAACATGCCCGGGGGTTGCTGATGGCACAATGCTTGACAGACTGGCCATCATGATCCCGGTTGTTTCTATGGAAACGGCGATGGCTACTTCACTGCGGCTGTTTTGCCAGCAAGACAGCGTTGGGATTGTGGCTGTTGCTGCCAGTATCATGATTTTCGTGCTTCGCATGTTCGAGCACTCTTCCGCTTTCTCTTACTCGTGTGATTGGCTGCTGTTCTACATTTTTTGGTTTTGCCATTATCAAATATCACCCTTACCTTCTTCTTCGTAACATGCTTGCTTATGTTTCCAGCATGTCACAGGTTATCAATGACATAGTCAGGATTCAAGTCGTGACTCTCGTCGTGTTGCAGGATTTGCTCGTCGTCTTGTTGGTGCTGCGACAAATTGAAACGTAACGAAGCATCACCACTATTACGATTGGCCGAGTACCACAAACGACCACGTGCAGTCCTCCATCACAGTATCATTACAGTGTTGTTTGAGTGCTGGGGACCCTTAACGAGCCCGGTTGAAAATCTGGAGATGGAGCCCTAAACTCTACACCAGGACACCACTTAGACATCCCAACCCGCGCTCATCAAAAACAGCGGCAATGATGGTGACTAGGACGAATGGTAAGAACGCTGGTGAAAGCAGCAGCAACAGTCAGAGCATTGTAATGTTATGTTTGATACACGTAGCAGTCGTAACATCAGCAACAGAAAGGAGCATGCGAAGATGGCAATAATGACGACACGGGCAACCCGTCCCCAGAGACAGGATGACAAGCTCTGGTTGGTTCCTCCGGCCGCTTGGCGGGCACAACAAAGGTTGGCGCTTCTATTATGACTGCAGGCCTTGTTTGGCTCATACTTTCCTGTGTTTCCCTGCAATTTTTCATCCCCGAAACGATAGCTGTTCTTGAACTCCGGACCCGCTGACCCACAGACGGAAGGCAGCTACTAGAAATACAGAGCTTCTGACTGACCAACCTCCAAGACAGTTTGCATTCGACCAGAAGCCCTCGCAGAAAGCTGACTGATGCTTGGGCTTTACAGCCGAGGAGTACCTGCCGGGCGAGACGAACGAGATTGACCTCAGCAAAGTTGACTGTCCAGGCCTTCTTTCTGTCTTGACGCTTGTGGGAGATTTGAGACACCTATCCCATGGCCAGGGTGCAGGAGTTTTAGCTTGGTGTGCAAATGACGCTGGACTTTCCGATGAAATCCCTGCAAACCACTCTCAACGTGCCCATTTCTAGCACGGGCACTTGAATATGCGACCGATCCCTCACTGTCGGAGTTGCGTGTTGTTCACACCCTGCAACCTTCCACCATCGAAGCTAGTCTGCCTGAGCCTTTTTTGGATGCCTTTCTTGTGCGGTTGAGACAGTGGGCAACTTCTGTTTTTTTGGTTCGCTTCGTTGTCGACACTGTTCACGCGTGGCAGGCACGATGAAAAAGGTCGACAAGGGAGAGTGCATGGCGGGCGCGGGTGCAGAAGAATACTCTGAGTGATTACGATGGGCTCACGAAAACAGCGAGTTCTAGAAGGCCGTACCGCATACTGCTGCTGATGGCTTGTTTGTCATGTTGGATCTCCGGACTATGTTATCGGTTCCATTGATCCAAATAGTGGCAGAACCTGCTGTTACGTGCCCTTGTGTAGCGAGACGTTGGAGGATGGCAGGGTTAAAGCTTTAGAGGATCCGAAGCTTACATTGATGGAGTCTGGCTGTACCCGCAACGTAGATCTGTTGTTACATGCATAGCCACCATTACGCGCAGGATGTGTGCCGACGGTAAAATTTCAAAAAGGACGGATCAGATTCGAGGACACCGCAACATCTGTGATAGTGACCCGAAATTAGAGCACGAAGTTGCTCGAATTTAGATCGAAATTACGCCCCATCGATGTCGTTTGCAAGATTTCTAGTGGGATATACGATTTAGGAGATATCGAGAATTTTTAGAAATTGTCGAATTTCGTGCGGATTTTTAAAATATTATATTTTAATATTTCCGAGATGAGAGATATTTATTCTAAATTAAATCATATGATTTCATGAAGATATGAGGTAAATCGAATCTTCGAATACGCGATTTTTATAAAGGTCTTATATCTCATATTTTCGATTTTGAATTAAATATCTCTAAAATTATTGATGAAAATATTTTATTTCTTTCGGTCGATGATACAAAATGATTTATATGATTCGAAATATTCAATTTTCGTAATTTTTCATAAAAATCTTTCATATTATATTTTCGAATTCGAAAAGGCACGAAGTATATTTAGAAGATTATATTTTATTTATTTATTCTTATATGGTTCGATTAAATATATTATTTTTGATAGAAATTTTATAATATTATTTTCTTTTTGAAATTTATATTATAGAATAATGGTTTAGATTTGATTATACTTAATCTTTATTTTATAGGTATTATATTATTATTTTGATAAGAAGTCGTATTTTCTGAATTTTTAATTTTTTAATTATTTGGCAATTCTTATAGAATAATATTACTTTTATTTGAATTCTTCTTATAATTGATTTCTCGATTTTTATATATTATAATATCTATTTATTTGATATGTAGTTTAATTGACTCTATTTTATAATAATGAATCGTATTTGATCTAGGCTTTTGAATATTAAGAAAAGTCTATATGATAATGGAGCCTCAGGATTCTTAGAATTTCTTGGTGCCGTGCCTTAGAAATAAGACTCGATCCTTGATATAAAAAGGTAGCGATGCACTTTGCGAGATTTATTTATAATATTTCGAATTTTTAAGTAAAGTGCAGCGGAAGATCGTAGATATTGCAGCGGATTAGCTTAATATTTTGGCGGCAGTATCTGACGATATCGATAATAAATTTGAGTTCGTCCCAGGGCCTGTGCTTCCTATATATGCGCATCTAGGAATCTTTTTATAATAGTCGGTAGCCCGATGATCATAATATAAATGGATATAGCATTATCATAATTTGCTTATAGTCGTTGGACCCATACTATGGAGTAATTGAAGCAAGATCATTATCGAATCATGATATCCCAAATCACGAGATCAGCAAAATCTTCCCAAAGCCAGGGCCTTCCAAGGCCAGCGCATATAAATAGGAATGCTCTCAGCGGTCTGCATGATTATGGACGCTGGAGCGGATCTTGCAGGCTTAGATGAGCAATTTATTTCAGAGATCGTTATTTTGAAAATTTCATTATAAATGACTTATCTATGAATCCTGATTCCATTGTGCGCGGTATGCAGCTGTATGTAATATTATTTGTCTCGATTAAAAGGAGAGATTTATGAAAGGAATGAATGATTCTAATAGATACGTGGAATTGAGATGATTGATTGAAATATATATATATATATTTCATTCGAAGAGTCGGATTCTTAAAATCTTGATGATATTCGTGCAGGTGCTGGAATTCAAAATTAATGAATTCCTGATGCCCCAAATCTTTGATCTTGAGCATATTTATAATAAATATGAAACCATCTCCTAGCAGATCTTATAAGAGAGTTTGAAGATTATATTATTGCTTCATTATCTTCCGAATAATATCAAGAGCCAAGTATATAAATCATTGCCCCAAGATACGAGTTATGCCACCATAAAAAATATGATATTTTGTATTGAGTGGTAGAACTTCAAGTGGGGCGGTTTGTCATTTTTCAATGCTGGTGCTGTCGAGATGACAGCGTCTATGGAGGTTGATATTATTCGCCAAGGCAAGTATGATAAAGATAAAGGCAGGCAAAGGCAAAATAAATAAGAAAGATCAGTAAGGTCAGCAGAAGGTCAAAGGCAAGGATAAAGGGGCAAAGGTAAAGAAGCTAAAAATAAATCGTCTAAGGACGGAAATGGCAAAGGTAAAGATGGTAAGGACCAGGATAAGTTATAGATCGAGGGCTATAATTGTGAGCGCCGGGGCCACTATTCTGCCGAGTGCCGGCGTGCCAAAGGCCAGGCCAATATGCATCAGGGGGCGCTTCTGTCTGAGGGGCCAGTCTCGATCATTGGGTCGTCCGCGTCCCAAATTGGATATGTCGTGTCGAGTGCCACGATTATTCAGACCGTGCGCCGTGAGGAAGTCGACTTGAATATATTCGAAGGCAGCAGTGACAGCGTAAGTATGATTAGGCAGGCCATGATTGCTAAGATTTGTAAGGTGCAGTTCGAGCCCAACCCGGGCAGACAGGCGCTATCCGAGCCAAATTCAGACCAGGTGTTATTCGAGCCAAACCCGAATCAGGTGCTGTTCGAGCCAAACTCGAACGAGGAGGTGCAGCATGAGCCCTACCCACGTAGCTTCGCAGATCTTGATCATATCATATTATCTATTCTATTAATATCATATCAATGCTATCATTGATTGCTTTTGATTAAGGAGTCCCTGCCTTTGATATATCTGCAAATAATGATAATAATAATAAAAATGATGATAATTAGATATTTCCTGAGCCGAGCCCCCCGTCAGGATCCAGCCAAAAAGGGGCCGATCGAATTGAGCTCTTTGGATAGAAAATAGATAATTCAATCGGTCTTAGATTTAGATATGGATGGGCCCCCGTTGTCATATTATGGACGAGAGGTTGACAGCTGATCTCAGTCTCTCTCCCTGATAGATTCCTGCAATCTTCCTTTGTCATATGCAATCCGTGCCATTGTTGCTGAGGCCAACGAATATCTGGAGGCGGAAATAGTATTGGATTCTGGAGTCGTCCATTCTTATTGATATTTGAGATAGGCTGGCGTAGGCAGCAAACCTGCTTCCATCGATTTGATTTTTCATGATATGCAAGGAAATTTGCTGGCCAGCCATGGCACGCGTGAAGTCATCCTTGACCTCCCAGGTGTCATGATGAAGAAACGCTGATTGATTGCTCCTATCACTGGATCATTACTATTATTTCTAAAGTTCTTCAGAGCTGACTGGACTATGCATCATGGCGAGACTGGTCAATTGCAATTTGACGTGACAATTCCCATATTTATAAAATAGAATAATTTATATCTTAGAGAAAATATCAGATATTTACCAAATAATAATGTGTCCGCAGCGATGATTCCGCCTCCACCTGGAGGTCCGGATAATAATCTTGCGCATCTTCATGCGCCACAATCGTAAACCAGTCCTGCCGAACTACATGTACCACAATCGCAGGGGTACAGTTTGCATAGCATATGACAGCCGTCGAGTGGAATTGTCAGTGCTCTCCATTTGACCTTGTATGGCAATTGGCTAAATCTCAAAGAGCCGTTCGTCGAGCTTAGTGCTGGGTTGTATGCAAATCGCTGCTTTAGCTTGAATCATCTTGGTTTGAGCATCGGACGCCCAGATCTCTTATTGTAGTATCGTATTATCATAATAGTCCGAGTGGGAGGCAATAATATATCTTGAATAAAGATATATCTGCTCTTCCTGACCCAGACATCATAATTCTAAGAAATATCATCATTATTGAAATGATATATCATATGAATATCAAAGATATATTTTCTGAGCATTCCAATCGTAGTCTCTATCTGGAATCCGTTTTATTCAATGAGTCGGATAACGATCCGATGTCTGCTGAAGGCGAGGACTTGCAGATCAATATCGAAGCCCAAGAAGAAACGGTAAGTAATGATGGCACAGAGGCAGGTGCATAGGCAGATGAACGCGAGGTTACACGTAATGCTGATAATGAATCAATTTAATAAATGAGATTGAATTGAATTTGCGATGCTCCTTGCCATTCTTCGTGCAGCAGCTCAATCCCTCAAGCTTGGCAAATCTGGCGGAAAACTAACCATTTTGATCCGTATCTATGAGCATCTCAAGTGGCACGATCTACTCGAAAGATATCGCGACATATAGGAGTCCATGCACTTGCCACGCGAATAGACTTCTGTATTTGTCCTAATTCCTAATCAGGTGCGATTGCTTAATCTTATCCATTTGCTATAGCAGGTATGGTGCCTATATAGAAGATCGCGCACGGATCATTACGTGCGCGAGAAATCCTCTGGAGCCCTACGACGGTCTCTTTTGATTTCTTATTTATTGGCTGCGCTGCTGAGTCAAATAGCAAACTGATTTGCCTGATAATATCGTGCAATCTCTCGGGCGCGCCGCAAGCTTGGACCGTCTCGACCAGGGCGGCACGCTGCAATTCAAATATGTAATATCTAAGATAACTGGTGATGCTTGGCCACGCCGAGGAAGGCCTTAAATACGATCCCGACTCAATTTGATCTATAGAAGCTCATTCAGGCACAATGATTATGCCTCGACTTGCTCGCACATCTTGAACAGACTGAGACCGATAATCATGCGACCAATGCGACCGAGCCAGCCATTAAGAGCCTTCGTTAATTAGGCAATATACTTCTAGGGAAATTTGAGAAGGCCATAAATATCAAAATATCGTCTCTTGATGCAGCTCACGCCTGGACTTGGAGATATACAAACTTTCTTCAGCAGAAGAATATAAGGTCGAAAGATCCGATACCATTTGAGCTCGCGCACGGTCGCCCCTACCAAGGGAAGCTGGTATGCTTTGGAGAAACCATATAGGGAAGAGTCGAAAATATGATCAATGCCAGTCTTGCTGGATCTTGGAATTGTGGCTTGGAAAGCTCAATTAAATTGATGAGTATATCCTGTTCTCTCCGTCCGGCCACTTCGTATCCGCAAATCCATAAGGCATCTTCCCGGCGAAGTAATTGTAGAAGTACCGACTAGTATGATAAATTATATGATTATTCTTATAGCCAAGCAGCTTTTCTTGCCCATCAGATAGACCAATATAGGTCTTAAAAGATCAGTGGAGTCCCGATAGTGCCTCCAGTTCCGCAGGCAGCGGATGCCGCAAATAATAATGATACCGAACCATTGCCCTATCTATGATAGCTACTTCCTGATGATGCTTCTTTAAATAATATGATGCCTCCTCCGGCAGCACGTGCTGATTTTATTCCTGACCCTCCAACGCCCCCGTGCTGAGGATGGACCACCTATGCCTCATCTGATATCTATAAATATTGAGGTGCCTGCGATTTCATCGCCGGTACCTGCTCCCGCCGAGGCTTCAGACAGTACCGATGGGATCTTGGAAATAGAATCTTCAGAGCCAGGCCGTACTAGTACCATAAGACCTCCAGGAGACGACGCAGGCGGGGTATCCGCCCCTTGCAAATAATTATGGTTGAATGCTGTGTAATTACAAGAAGAAGAGTTTTATTATATCGATAGAGGTTGCTTCTCGATATATCAGCAGAAACCTATGGTGATTGAGCCTTATTTGATGAATTTGCTGATACAGATGAACTTGATAATTGGCAGTCCATCGAAGGCGATCCAAATATCCCTGCATGCCTGATCCATTCGTTGACGGATGATGAGCCAGTGGAGAATGCATATGCCGATGAGCTTGCTGAAAATCTTGAATTTGATCGCTTGATGCGGATGAAAGTCCTCTCTGAGGCAGCAGGCAAATCTGATGATTTCAAAATATTGACCACGAAGTATGTGAAATCGTGGCGAGTGAAAATTGCGAACGGCGAGCGCGTCTTTTTCAAATGAGTCCGGCTGAATATACGAGAATATAGGTGACTAGATCCCAACCGAAAAGGATTGATCAGCCCAATGACGTCATATATGATGACGAGGATAATCGAAAGGCTTTTCCTTTAATAATGCGAGAATGGATGGTCTATATTAGGATTCAATATTATAGATGCCTAATTCTCTTATGAGTAGAAAGTGCCCATTATAACTAAGATCGATAATCGATAGATCGCCCTGTATCGCCTCGTCCCAGGTCAGCCTAACGGCAGTTCCGAAAAGTTTATAAATATCATTAGTGATTTATAAGAGCGATCAAATATTATATTGATACCAGAGCAACCTATTTTATTTCCCTTTCTCGATTCTTCAGGCGGGGGAGGGAATATTATATAGGGGCGAAAGTCTAGCATCCGACTCATAAGAATATTGAATAAATATTTTCGATTAGAGATTCGATTTCCTCCTCATAGATATATCAATAATCGAGAGAATAAAAAGAATAGAAATATTAGTAAATAAAAATTATATTCATAATAATGAATATCAATGAAATAAAAATAATTAAATTATCAATATAAAAAAAAATTATAAAGAAACATTTTTATAATAATTAATAGAATAAAGTTTAAAAATCAATCGATAAATAAATATTTAGAAATTAATATATTATTATTAATTCCTCAAAATCAGAATAATTAATTAATATCATAAGAAAGCATCGAGATTATAAGTCTAGATCCCAATAATTCAGATTTAAATATAAATTTGAATATATTTAGCTTCCTAAAATTCCTTTATCTCTAATAATTCTTAATCGAATCTTAA
>CAJNDV010026657.1:39210-57999 GCA_905221635.1 Symbiodinium sp. CCMP2456 | reverse complement strand
CCCTCCGGCAGGGGGTCGCGCTCGCCGTAGGGCGCCGTCCGCTTGGCATTGCCCACGGGGTAGACGCCGTTCTCAGCAGGCATGTCCGTTTCGTACTGCACCGCCGCAGCTGCAGCCACATTGACCTCGCGATTCGCGACGGGCGAGTTCACAAAGCTCAGCTGGCCCAGGAACAGCCACACGCATGCGCTCGCAGCCAGCGCGAGGATCACGGACCTCTGGAACTCGTTTTGGTCGGTGCGGTGTTTAGTGGACACAATAACAATAACAATAACTCTCTAAGCCTTCCGACCACCCAAGGGACCCACGGGCTCACTCACCCCGGTTCTCCGTGCGCTGCCCGCCGCCCGGAGCGTTAGATGTGTTGAGTGCTGTTAGCTTTGAGAGGCGTCACTACCATGTGCTCCTGGGCAGTCACGGGAACTGTGGAAAGCAAGAGCTGCCCGCAACGGACGGCGGGAACTTACATGGACGTGACGCAGAGTTCGGGCTCGTCGGCAAGGATTGTCCCAGGTAGTCTTCCTAGCATGCCACCCGCAAAAGCTTTCCAGCAACTGCCCTTCCCAGTCCCAAGGAAGCCCTGCACACACGTGGTGCCGTCACGTCCCATCTCCTCGCAGCTACTGGGTGGCTTTGGTGACACAAGACAGACCGGCAAGGCCAGTCAGATCCCGATCTCCATCATCGGAGTGGTAGCAATAATTGTCATAATGATAGTAATAAGAACCACAAATTCCGAAGATCATCATCATCAACATCATCATCGTCATCATCATGTTCATCATCACTATCATCATCATTATCATCACCACCACCATTATCAGACCATCTGGATAAGCTTCGGACCGTGCTGCCATGGCTCAAAGGAAGGAAAGGTGGAATGGGCCAGAAAAGCTCTCAGCCGATAACTACTACAGGATTCCGAGGGTTTCTATACGGGATACAGTAACAGATGCTACTATAAGGGATGCTATCAGGGATACCACCAGGGATATTATGAGGGGTACTGTAATGGATATCGTGAGGCATAGCACAGGGAACCCTAAAACGGTACCATACCACAGCGGGCTGGCTGGACATTCCATTCAAGGCATGTTCTGGCGAACACTCCGAAGTCTTCATCTAGGGACATCGCTGCATCGAAAGACGCAGTTCACATGCTGCGATCTTTACAACATCCCTCAGAGTATCCTTAAAAGCAAACGAAACGCCAACCCTTAACGTTTCCCCTGTGGTATCCCTTGTAGTGACACCTATTGTTTCCGCTACAGTACCCCGTGTAGTAGGGCTTATCGTGTCCCGTATCACTGATCCGAGACGAGAGCCAACTTCATGGAAGGACTGCTTTGCCACAGCGCGAACATCTCCTGCGAAGTCACGAACTCCAAAAGATGCAGCGAGCACTTAAGGGTTGAGGGGGCTTAATAATTAGAATATGGCTGTCGGGGGGTTACCTTAAAGGGCTCCTTAAAGGGTTCCATAAGGGCTACAAAACTTTCAGGGTTTAGGTGTGGCGGCTTTGCAGCCGGAAGCCGCATGGCAAGATGAGGCGACTAAGCAGAAGCTGCCTCAGTCGAAATACCCAGCTTTGCGGCAGCAGCCTCACAAAAAACAGGTTGAACTCAGCATGCTTTGCATCAAACTGCGGAAACAGAGCAATAATGAGCAATACTGAGATACACTGTGCCTCGGCACCAAGCGGTGCAGCTGCGGTGAACGAAACACCTCCAGCTGGTCTGCACTGAATCCGATATCCAGAACTTGGCTTCTTGACAGGGACCTCCACCCCGGCTCACATGCCCTGCCTAAACCCTAAATCCTAAACCCTAAACCCTAAAACCTAAACCCTAAACCCAAGATCTAAGCTTCAGGGTTCCCTGAGTTCCCTAAACGCTACCACCCCCAAAGGCTCTGGCGAAGCAGGCGCCCGACAGAAACCGGGGCTCCCACCGAAGGCGCTCTCAAAGCGAGCTGCCGCCTCACCGGCAACCTGCAGGTTTAGGGTTTAGGGTTTAGGGTTTAGGGTTTAGGGTTTAGGGTTTAGGGTTTAGGGTTAGGGAGCTTGCGGCTTTGTCTGAAGCGAATGCGAAACTGAGGGAAACTGAGGGGTTATAATTTGGGGGTTCAGGGGCTTAGGGGTTTAGGGGTTTAGGGGTTTAGGGTTTAGGGTTTAATGCTGTAAAGGTTGCTTCTTAATTACACGGGATACTGGAGGGATGACCATAAGGGCACTCTACGGGATCCAATCCCAGCTCCGCCGCAAAGGTGCGCAATGCACGTGCAATCATTGCGGGCCTTGAAGTCTTGAGGGATACCAGTCGCGAAGCGTGCCAGCTGCAGGTACTGCCGGGGAGTTCCGAGCCAAGCACTGCAAAAGCGAGCACTTCAGCGGTTCCCTGGCTGCCCTGGCTCCTGCTTGTCGAAGAGATTCTTGTCAGCAATGTCCTGCCCCAGCGCAGTACAATGGAGCAGCTGCTGGCATCTCATGACTTGCCGGCCTTGGCAGCAACAATGCCCTTCTCGACGATGGAAATCTGCATCAAGTGTAACGAAGTTTCTAATGAAGCAGATCAAGACTAAAACCATCGCGAGAGCTAGTCGCTAGACTTGCCCTTAGGTCTGAATGACCCTGCATTGCTGCAATGATGCGCTCTCCTTTTGCTGGGCTGCGCGTGCAAGCAGGGCGGACCCGGCAAACCACTGCCCACAGCGGTGAAAGCTTCCAGAGCCTACGACAGGACAAAGGCGATTGCCTCATTGCTCAGGCAGCCCAATGGCTACAACCAGTTCCACCCCCACATACGCATAGCAATACTCAACACCTACCCGACATGAACCAAGGGACGAGTGCACCTTTGCACTAAAAACCCACCCTAAACCCTAAACCCTAAACCCTAAACCCTAAAACCCTAAACCTAAACCCTAAACCCTAATCCCTAAAGCCTAAAACCCTAAACTTTGCGTCCCTAAGCCGCCCCAGCTTCCCTCAGCTTCTCGGAGTTTTTCCGGGGAGCGCGGGCCCGGAGCCGCTGCAGAAAGTCCTCCTCCATGTCCTCAAGCCAAAGAGGTCGCAAAGGCCGAAACAAGGGTTTAGGGTTTGGGGTTTAGGCTTTAGGGTTTAGGGTTTGGGGTTGAGGGTTTGGGGTTTAGGGTTTGGGGTTGAGGGTCAGAAATGTAAGGATCTGCAGTCCAGAGGAATCGAAATCCAGCCGAGATCGCACTGAAACAGCACCTCATGTCCGGCTCGTATGGCATCCTCCAAGCCCTGAGGACAGAGCTTAAGGTTTAGGGTTTAGGGGTTTAGGGTTTAGGGGTTTAGGGTTTAGGGTTTAGGGTTTCGGGTTTTGGTTTAGGGTTTAGGGTTTTGGGTTTTGGGTTTTGGGGTTTAGGCTTTGTTATCGCAGCTGCAACTACCTTCGTTTGCCGGCCTCGTTCACCAGAACCTCCTGGAATTCAGCAGCCCGTCCTCTTGTCGCAACAACTTCCAGCATTGCTCTCGAAATATAGCATTGCTTCAAAAGTGATGGGTTTAGGGTTTAGGGTTTAGGGTTTAGGGAACTACAGATCGGGAACGGCACTCGCACAGAATGCCCCAAAAGTGTTTCATGAGGTAAGCAACCACTCGAGTGCAGAAATCCGCTTCCTTCTGGGGCGGGTTGGTCGACGTCCCCCAACCAGAAAAGCATGCGATCCGAAGGTGAAATGGCTGTGAGGTTACGCAGAAAATTCTTCCACCTTGCCCCCTTGCATACTTGCATGGCCGAACCGCGAGATGAAACGCTGAAATGCGGAGTCCCGTAAACCCTAAACCCTAAACCCTAAACCCTGAACCCTAAACCCTGAACCCTGAACCCTAAACCCCAAACCACCCTAAACCCTAAACCCTAAACTATCAGAGTCTCCTTCCTCCCAGAAGCAGCGAGACTTCCGGGGCCAGGCGAACGCGAGGCGGCCCAGCGGCCTCGAAACTCGCGGCAAGGGGCAAGGTTTCCTAAAGTATCGTAACCCTGAACCCTAAACCCTAAACCTTAAACCCTAAAACTTACACCCTAAGCCCTAAGCCCCAAACCCTAAACCCTAAACCTTAAACCCTGAACCCTAGTATGCACAGACCTTCCCAACAATAAGACGGGAAATGACACCAGGGCACCACACGGAGCAAGCCGGACCCCAGGCTCTCGCAGCCGCACGATCGCCTCAAACCGGGACACCGGGAGATCAGCCAAAAAAAGGTTTAGGGTTTAGGGTTTCGGGAGATCAGCCAAAAAAGGGACCCTAATTTAGAGAACTACCCAGGTTAGAAACCCGATAGAAACCCTTATAGCTGGGAACTACCCATGTTAGAAACCCTATGGAAACCCTTATGACTTCGTGCAAATGGGTGCAGGGGGAACGGAGAGTCTCCGAGGCCAAGTGCAGGCAGGTCACCGCAGAGGTGACCGGCACTTGGCAGGGGTGCTCTCGGTCTGCGCAAGGGCGGCAAGAGAGGGTCTAGGGTTTAGGGGTTTAGGGCTTTAGGGATCTAGATTTATAAGTTGGGATATGAGTAGGATAGCTGGAAACCGAGTCTTTCAATTCCGGTGTCGGGATGCAAGGCTCGCATGGCTCGCAGCCCCGTAGCAAGTTCCGTGCACAAGCTGCGAAGCGAAGCACCTCCGAGCCAGACAGTCCTCCAGTCTCGCGAAGTAGTCAGCACCAGATGGTCCATACGTGGCAGTTTGCAACAGATCGGGGACCGACTCCAGGCGAGAAGGCTGCTGTGAATCCTCGCAGGATTGGGATTTGTCCATACACACACATATGTATGTATGAAAAAATATGTGTGTGTGTGTATATATATATAGATATAT
Source organism: Symbiodinium sp. CCMP2456 (assembly GCA_905221635.1). Taxonomy (NCBI): domain Eukaryota; class Dinophyceae; order Suessiales; family Symbiodiniaceae; genus Symbiodinium; species Symbiodinium sp. CCMP2456. The sequence continues at coordinate 53,149 of CAJNDV010026657.1, read as the reverse complement.
ATGTACGAATATGTGTATGTGTATGTGTATGTATATGTATGTAGGGGTGCGTGTGTGTATTAAAAAGAAATATATATATATATATATAGATATATATATATATAGATATATATATATATATTATATATATATATTATATATTCAAGACTTCCAGCAAAGGCTTTCCACACGGCGCCTCGCCACGGTAAAGGCACCCTGCCAAAGTTGCAGCCAGCCACTCTGAGGAGCAGAAAGCTGCAGCCAGTTCAACTGCCCCCTCCAGAGACAGTGTGCCGAGCGGAAGTGTTTGGGCTAGCGACCTCACAATCAGCAAACGCAGAGACTCCAAAACCCCTTAACTAAGGAATATACCTTAAATCATAGTAGGGATCCTACTATAATTTAAGGTATCTTCCTTAATTAAGGTTTTGGAGTCTCTGGGAACTGCAGACTAGAACAGTATGGCGATGGATCCAGCGGCCTCTTCCTTCCTTGCCATGCCCAGAAAGTCATCCAACAAGTCCAGGACAACCGGCATCGCGCAGAGTGACGTAGAGAATCTGAAGAGAAAGCCTGCTGGCCTCGGCGTCATGTGAAACTTCCAAGCCTCCAAGCCTCTGAGCCATGCACCGCCTGTTGCTGTACACGGGCACCGAAAAAAGGAACTCACCTAATATTATAGTATAGTACAATATAGCAAAGTATAGTAGAATCACAAAACATTATAGTACAGTACTAAATAGCACAGTATACTATAGTATAGTATAGTAGAGTATAGCAGAACATAGTATAGCATATTGATAGTATAGTATGGTATAGTAGCATATAGTATAGTATATTCATGTTAAAAAGAGGCCCCCGGCCTGGCCCAGGAGCTGTCCGAGACTTTGGGACAATCCTTGGGCAATCCGGGCGATTGAGCCGGAGAACCACATCTGCGGCAGGCTTCATGGGTGGGTTTAGGGTTCAGGGTTTAGGGTTTAGGGTTCAGGGTTTAGGGTTCAGGGTTTAAGGTTTAGGGTTTAGGGTTTTTTTTTGAGCACCTTTTTCCGTCAGCAATCCGCAGGGTTCAGGGTTTAGGGTTTAGGGTTTGGGGTTTGGGGTTTGGGGTTTGGGGTTTGGGGTTTGGGTGACATTGGTCACATTACTACTCCCTACTCTTGATGCAAAGCAGCTGCAGCACTGAAAGCTGACAAAAGAGCAGCCCATCCTCGAGCAAAATGAACCCTCTTCGTCCGTAGAATCGTCCCACAATCAAAGCGCTTCCATCATAGTGACTCAAGTCTAACCGCTTACTGCAGAATGTATGATAACATGCTATAGTATACCATAGCCTACTATGATCTGCGAGCATATACTATACTTTACTGCAGTATACCATCATGCCATACTACAATGGAAGCATGGCAACCGCAGCCGAGGCCTAACTTGCTGCGGAGTACCCTGTCATGCCTTGTGCGTGGTGAAGAAGGATTGCACGAATCGCTGCGTATCCTGCTTCCCAACCCCTAAAACCCTAAACCCTAGACCCTAAACCCTAAATACTAAACCCTAAACCCTGGACCCTAAACCCTAAACCCTGGACCCGTCAGATTCTCGGGGTGCAAGGCTTGGGGCTTTGGGGCGCCGGCGCCTCAGGGTTCAAGAGTTCAGGCTTTTGGGTTTAGGGTTTCAAGCTTTTTTCTGGGGGCTTGGGGCTTAGGGTTTGGGATCTGAGGATTAGGGCTTAGGGCTTAGGGTTGAACCCTAATTTGGCGGTAGGATCTGAGGATTTGGGTTTAAGTTGTGGATGCTCGCTGCTATCACACGCGACAGCAAGCTACGACAGCAGACACCTTCGTTGATGGCAGGCCGTCTTACTTGCCTAGACCCGTTGATGGCAGGCCGTCTTACTTGCCGTAGAGCCGTAACCCTATGCAGCCCTGACACCTCAGAACCCAACCCTAAACCCTAAACCCTCGATCCCAATCACGAACCTGAAGTCTGGCTGCAGACGTGTGGTTTAAGCAGGCAGAAGGGGTGCGGAAAAATGTTTAAGAATCAGGGGATTAGGGGGATTAGGGGTGCCCCCCTGGGGTTTACGGGCTTAGTGGTTGATGGGTTTGGGCTTTAGGATTTTTGGGTGGCTCTTGTGGCTTGGTCTCTTCTTGAACACTGCTTTTCATGCCACAGGTGTTCGCATAATGGGATTTGTGGGAAGTGCACGGATCTACGCCTTCGGCCAACGCAGTTAGCAAAAGTGGTCGTGCGTGGTGAACCCTATCTTACCTGACTGTCTGGTCTCCCATGTACAACTCCTTACATGGTGCCGCTGCATGGCAGAATAGGCAAAGAGCGACAGACCAAGGAGATTAATCCAAGAAAGATGCAGGGACGCACCAAAACTCCGACAGTCAGTATGACGCTTCTTGTCGCACCAGTCTGCAATCAGTTTCCATGCATCATTTTACCCATGATCAATGTGAAGCTTCTGGAGGAATCCCGCCGGCCTTGTTGAAAGACGACGGCTTGATGAGAACAAGCGCCTGTGTTCAACACCGTGCAAGGCTTGAAGATTATTACTCATACTTACCATACTACAATATACTATCATATACTACAAGGTAGATCATGACTAATGACGTGCAAATGGACTTTGACCGCCAAGGCCCCCCAGGCTACACAGTCCTGCCTGGTTCAACAGGTGGCCATCACGCTCGTTGTGCATGACCTGCCAAAGCACTCTCACAGAGGCTTTGTGGTGCTGGATATTTTGAGGACAGGGGCCAAGAGGCCTCCTGCACGCAGCTCCACACTTCGTCAAGGCCCTGCTCTGCATTGATCCTTCCACCATCTCCCGATGCAATCAACTGCGAGGTCAACGAATTCATCCGGGTCCTGCGCATGGCTCCTTCCCTGCTGAACCTCTCCACCACAGGCAAAGACCTGCAACACAGCGCTAGAGGCTAGAGCAGCATCCACATTTGGGTGGTTGTCAAAATCATGGTCCCTTTTGGGTTACCCTAAATAATAGGTGCCGTATTATAATAAGGACCCCAAAAAAGACCATAATTTTGACAACCACCCACCCATTTGGCTTCCGGGAGCCGGGGCAAAGGCTCCTGCTGGTATGTAGCAAAGCGCTTTTTGATTGACTCCTCGCGGACAAGAAGGCAAGAGCCAAGATCTGCAGGGAAGATGGCAGCAACTACCATAGTTAAGTATATAATCCACTATAATGTACGATAGTATACTATAACATACCATAAGATACTATACTGTAATATACTAGACCATACCATGACCTACTATAATATACTACAACATACTATAGTATACTATAACATACTATAATACAGTATAATGCAATATGATGTGGGTCATATCCCTGCCCAAGGACCAAGGCCCAAGGCCCCCGCGAGATTGTCGTCAGAGCGACCACTCGTCTTCCCCCTCTCAAGCAGACGCGCCTGTGCCAATAGCATTACGGTGTAGGGTTTAGGGTTTAGGGTTTGGGTTTAAGATTCAGGGTTTAGGGTTTAGGGTTTAAGATCTAGGGTTCAAGGTTTAGGGTATAGGCATGCATGCGAGACTTTTGGATTCTGAACGCCGAGGGTTCATGAGCATCATGACCAGACACTGAAACACATATACAAACACGCACGTTGGCTCAGCACGAGAGACCGCGACGAGCGACGGACGGGACAAGACGACTGAAAAACAGAAGAGCAGGACATGAGATGACGATTAATTTTGGTGCGTAAGCATGCCAGACACCTGGAATAGCATGCTAAAACTGATGATGCGTGAGGGTAGGGTTCTGCCCCGGTGTGCCGAACTCAAGGAATGGCACACCAAATGAGATGCAAAGCGTGAAGTACGTTTTCCTGGACTGCGGAGGGGAGCTTTGTTGGAGAGAGCCCCTCCGCACTCCCTCTGTCCCCCTGCACAAAAATCGGCTTCAGGAAAGAGTAAAGCGGATCAATCGCCATGTCCAGGCGTTTACACACACACACACACACACACACCAGCACAGCAGATGAAATGCAAACCGGCCTCCATCACTGCTTCCGAGCAGTCGAAGAACATGCAAAACTTCACGTCTACCTCCAGGCGCGCTCTGCTCGGAAAGCTTTTACCGAAAGTATGGTGCTGCACATCATGACTGGGAAGCCCGAAATGCTGCAAAATGTATGGTACATGGGCTTATGGCAGCATTCACGAACCCTGCAACCCGGAAGGAGGCCCTTGCCACGATGCCCAGCAAACGAACGAAGAGGTGGGTTTAGCGCTGTGACAAGCGTTTAGCCAATAATACTTTGTTACACTACATTCTGTCATGTTACATCTGTTATGTTCTCCTATATATTATGCCAGATTATACTACGTAATAATATCATGTTTTATCTGATGTGTTAGATTATGTTTTACAAGATTACATAGGGTTTAGGCCTCGGAGATGGTTCTTGCCTTGCCATGCTCTGGGTTTCAAGGGCACGCCAGACGTGACACAAAAAGCAGGAACTGACTGAGAAACCCTCCTTATGACACCAAAATATTCGGACTATACAGAACCCCACTAAAGACCCCGAGTTTCTTGGAAACCCTGGACCTCTCTCTCTCTCTCTCAGGCGAAAAGCGAGTCCAAGTCTAGACCACTTGTCAGCAGTCCTGTCTAGCAAGCGGGCTCCTTTCGGGGGGGCTTACCGAGGATGCACTAGCTGCCTCCATTGTGATCGGTCGTGAGAAATAGGCTGTAAGGTGCGGTAAAGAGTAGTGTTGCCGAACCAATCAGAATGAGTTCTGGCTATTGTCTGGCGTGTTGGTAGGGAGTAGAACGAATGAGAGTGCTCATATACTCTAGGCGGCGCCTGCTGCTGAAGCAAAAATTGATATCGCAAATAGGCTTCTGTCATGACTTGTTCGGTCCAGTGGACCCGGGGAGCTCCTACTCTACGTTGGGAGAACTGTATATAATTATGAGCGGTGTTAAAGCAGAAATAGTTCTCAAGTTGGGACTCATGTCGGAGAAGATGGCCGAGGTAGGCCAGTCGAGCGCTCTGAATACTCTGCGAAGGGGGTTGTAGCTGGGGCATATGCTCATAAGCGACCTTAAGCAAATATTCATTGGAACAGTCAGCGTTGTCGGGGGAAAGTGCTCGATGGTAGTAGGAGCTCTGTACTGAAAATATCTTTCGGAGTGCCTTATAATGTATGGTGTTTAATTTTTGCATTTGAGACTGTGTATAGGTCTCGGATTCGGAACCGAAAAGGAGAATTGCCAGAGTGATCTGGGCGTGCACTAGGAGTTTGCGTTTGTAAGAGATCTGGGAGTGTCTATAGAATGCATCTAGGGATTTGAGGCATCTTCCTGCCTGTGAGTATCTGTGATTTACGTCCTGTCCTGCCGAGGAGTTTGTTGTGAGGTAAGACCCCAAATATTTGGCCACTTCGGTGGGCTCCAGTGCTGTTGTAGGTGGGGGAATTTCGCCAAGTAGTGGTCGACAATTAGGGCATCTACACGGGAAGTGAGGTTGGTCGATCAGATAGATCGGTCCGAACGGATTTATTGCCAGAAGCTGGCATTTTTCGGGGTTAAGCTGTAATCCTCTGGAAAGAGCAATGTATTGTAATAGGTGAAGGAGGCGATTTAATGCCTGGGCTGTGCGGGCAACAAGGAGAGCGTCATCTGCATATTCGATGTCGGTAATAGGTTTATCAAACGACAAAACAGAAGGCAAGACCTGAAAAAGAGAACGGTAGGAAGAATAAAGGTCTTCAAAAAGAACGGAGAGGACGATAATAAACAAATAGGGTGAAAGAGGGCATCCTTGGCGGATGCCTCTTTTAAATGGATAAGAGTTTGACAGAGTGGGTCCCTCTCGGACCCGGAAGGTAGCGTTGGCGTAAATGGCCATTACGCATTTAACGTAGTGTGGAGGCAGACCTATGCGTTTGAGAGAAGTCTCCAGGGCTTCATGGCTGACTGAGTCGAAAGCCTGGGCCCAGTCCAAGAAGAGCGCGTAGAATGATATCCCGTGTCTTTCATGGATCTCAAGTAGGCGACGAATAATAAAAAGAGGAGAAGAGGTGGACCTGCCAGTCCTAAAACCGAATTGGTAAAGGGAAATACGTTCATCGATTGCTTCTTTGATACGGTGGTGAAGAAGCGCGGCATAGATTTTATATACAGTGCTAACCAGAGAAATAGGGCGGTAGCTTGGGGGGGGCTCTGGGGTCTTTCTTTTTGCCTTTGTAGATCATAATGACCACCGCCGCCGGCGCCCAATTTTTGGGGGCGGTGGCTTGGGAGAAAATATGGTTATAGTGGGCAAGGAGAGAAAGACGGAAATGGCGGGGAGAGTGTTTCCATAGTTCAACTGGTATAGAATCGGGGCCTGGGGCCTTTTTGTGACGCATTCTGTGTAGGGCCGCGTCGAGTTCGGCCTCCGAAAAAGGAGCGTGAGTCATTTCCGCTGGAGAATAAAGAGGGGTGGGGTCCATCGGGGGGACTTCTTGGTGTCCCCACACTTCTGTGGATAGATATTTCGCCAGGGTTTCCGCTTTTTGTGCTTTGGAGCATATTTTTCCGTTGGGTTGAAGTACTCCCTGTGTTTTGGGAGTGTAAGGTTTGCGCACAAATTTTAAGGTTGCCCACTGTTTTGAGGGCGGACCTTTACTATCCTGAAGGAGCTGGTCGCATAGATGTTGACGTTTGTCTTTCCTGACTTGTTTGCGGACTGCTTTGCGGAGTTTGCGAATGGAGTCTGACTCCTGAAAAGGAGTGTTGTCAATCTGCTTAATAAGGGTTTTGGCTTTTGAGGATAAATATTCTTTCTGGAATTTCTCTGGTGTTTCCGGTTGTAAGGCGGAAGCGGCCGCGAGGACCTGATCTGAAAGGCTTTGGGAGGACGCGGGATCAGCGGTTGTTGGCGGGAAAAGGAGCGGCAAAAGCGGTCGTGGCGGTGATGAGTGTCGTCCGGCGTCCGAAGAAGAAGAGACGCCTTTAAAGGCAAGCTTGTCCGCGCGCGTGTTGCCAGCGATGCCGGCGTGTCCGCGGACCTTGAGAATGGCTAGGTCGAAAATAAGTCGCGCTCGAGTGACATAAGAACGGAGTTGCTCCACTAGTTGTGGATGCGCGTGCGGGAGGATGAGATCATGACACAAATTGTAAACAAACTGAGAATCCGTGTATAAATCAATTGGGAGATTGCGAAATTTGCCTGGGTGTCGGCAAATGTAGTCCAGGGCCTCAATGAGGGCCTGTAATTCGGCTGTGTTATTGGAGCCGACGGGTGTAAAGGAAAGGCCTTGCCCGACCGGGCCGTAAAAGTCTTGCCACTCGAAATTTTTTTGAAATGTAAAGGCCCAGCCAGCCGGGTTTCCCGGCGATACACGGTTCTGATCAGGACAGGAACCATCGGTGTAGATGTGTACCGCTCCCGTTGTCGGGTGTGAACGTAAAGGGGGAAAAGGAGCATTCGGGAAATTGCGGATATACAGTCTTTGGTCCTCCGGGGTTTTGGGGAGAGGAGTTCGAGGTTGAGGCTTGGGACGAGGCTTGGCGAATTTATCAAATGAGAGAGTGAAAGTAACGGGATAGTGTCTGTGAAACCACGGAAGCTGCCATTTGATTTGCGATGAAACTGATTGTAATTGGTGAAACGATCTTTCATGTATGAGAACATGATCTAGGACTGCAAAGTCCACGTTGTTAGGGGAGAAAGGCGTGGCTGTAGGGCTAGAGTTAATTTCCTTGTATGTGATTAGTTTAGAGTAGGGTCGCTTGAATTTGGAAGATGCAAGCAAAAAGTCTTCCGAAATAAGGAACTCGACGAGGAACGCATAGTTGGTTGTTTCGTCGAACGGTGCGTCCGTTGGCAGGACGGCTGGACCGATGTATTCCGAGAAAGTGGAGAGATCCTCATTAATGATTCTGGCATTAAAGTCCCCCGCCAACACTATGGTAGCCGGGCGGGGAAGTTGTTGGAGAAAATTCGGGAGTTCCTCCCAGAATTTTTGTTTGCGGGTTAGGTCTTGTGTCGGATCTTGTAGCATCGAGGGGGCGTATACGGATAATATAATTGTGGGGAGAGGTTATGTGCGCAGCAAAAGAGCTGCTACCCGAGCGGAGAAAGGAATGAAGTCATAAACCAAAGGGAGGGTTTTTGGGGATACGAAAAAGCCGACGCCTGCGGCTGAGTCGGTCGGTGTTCCCGAAAGCAAATATTTGCCCCCTTTCGCAAAGATTTCATTGGAGGCCGTGGATTTGGTCTCTTGAAGACAGAGTACATCGAGGCCCTTCTTGATGGCGAATTCCGCCAGGGCCTGATGCTTGCCGAGCCCGATTAAGGACTCAATATTCCAGGTAGCGAGAGTTAGTAAGTTATTTTGTGGGCGCCATGACAGATGGCGAGAAGGCATGTCCAGCAGCGAAGGCTGAACATAATGCCTGTATAGGGCGGCGCGCGAGCCTAAGTGGGGTGAAGGCGCTGTGACGAATAAGCTCTGCGGAGCTGGTCAGGACTGTTAGTTACCCTTTTCAGGGGCCGCCGGGAGTGGGCTAGGGTAAATTTCCCACTCTCCAGCACAGAGGAAATCCAGCTACGATATTCCCGGCGTGACTGACGCCGGCGATCGTTTCTGAGTTGGTGTCGCCTGCGTCGCGCTTCTAGCGACCGGCAATTGTCATGAATTTGTTTGACCCCTGACGCACTGCGAGATTCGTGGCCACTATGATCCAAATTGTAGCGGTTATCTAGGCAATGTAGCGCGAAAACATTCTGGAGAAGTCGAGGTTGGGAGTCGTGGCCTCCGGGCCTCCTGGCTTGCCGCTGGCGGCTCTCGCGGTGTGTATGTGGTTCCATAAGTTGTGTGCTTTGTTGCCGAAATAAACTTGGTAGTGCCTGACGCCTCTCCTATAAAACCAGACTGAAAGATGCTTCTGGCACCACGAATAGTGGTGCACCAGCATACCGTTACTAAGTTGTAATGCTGGGGTTCGAAATTTTGAGGGGAGAGACGAAAAGGTTTTATTATAAAGATCACAGTTACAGTGGGGGCAGCTAATGTTCCCATTTAAAGCCCGCTGCGCTCTGTTCCTCTTTTGTCTCGAAGGAACTATATTGTCATTCTGTGGCGGCCAGGCCGCAATAATGTCAATCCTGGTCCGTTGGACCAAAATAATGTCATTCCGAGGCTCGGCGGCCTCGATACTGTCATTCAGTTGCGGGAGTCCCGCGGTAACGTCATTCTGTTTATAACATGCTGTGCATGTTGGTGAGTACGAGTCCCGGCCTCGGGGCCAGGGACAAAACGAAGGGAGTAAAGCTAAGGGAAAGGAGAAGAGGAACAAGTTAAAGGGAGAATGGCTTGCTATCATTCGTGCTGCTGACAAGGCTGTCCAGAATGGACTGAGTGAGAAAGAAAACAGAAGAAGTAGCAGAACAAAAAGAACCTGTTGGACTACGGAGGGCTTTTGTTTGGTGCCTTTTTTGCCGGAGTCCTGGCCTTTGCCCTTTTCCTGGTTGGAGCCTTTGGAGCCTTTGCTCTGCCGCTGGTTGGAGGTGCAGTTTGAGCCCCAGCTCTGGTTTCCCTGGCGGCCCCATCTCGGGCCCCAGTTCCAATCATCGCCATCATCTGGGTCCTGATTCCACCAATCATTTCGGGAGTCATGATCACGCTCTTTCCAGGAGCCTTTGCCACTATACTTACCTTTGGGAGTCCGGGGTGCATGATCCTTGGAGCCTTTGGAACCTTTGTTCTGGGAGCCTTTGTTGGAGCTTTTCCCTTTACCGCCCTTGGAGCTCTTACTCTTGGCAGCACCCTTTCCGAAATCATCCGAATTAACCCCGTAATCTTGAAAAGCCTGTTGGGTTAGGGAAAGGAGCCCACCTGCACCTTGAAAGGGGAGCAACAGCTCATCCTCATTGGGAAAATGGGGTATGGAAAACTGTGGTGGTGAAACGCGACGTTCGAAACATCAAAGGCCTTGTCATAGGTAGGACTCGTTGTAGTGGTGCGGTCGATCACGGCGCGTCGGAGCGCCTGAATGAGGCTCATTGTCGATCTAATGCGCTGAGAGAAGGCGCCGTGCCATCTTTCCAGGATGGCCGCTCAGTGCTCCTCAAACAGTAGAAGGAGGCAGCAATATCTTCTGGAGTATCTTGCATCCAAAACGTAGGCGACCTGGTCCAGTCCCTCCATTACAGTGTCCGAAGAGGTCGCCTCGAAGTCGTGTCTGCGGTTGGTTGCCGCTTCCTCCGTGGAGCAGCCTTCCTTTGGGTCGTAGGCTCGGAGATCAGTGCGCCTGTGTACGGCCAGAAAATCGGCCCGGGCTTGCTCGCTCAGCCGCAGCTTGTCTCGCAGCGCTGGCTCCATCTCATCCCATTGTAGATCCAGTTCTATGATTTGTAAGATTTCCAAGTCGGAGTCATCCATCTTTGCCTTCTTCGGGCTGCCAGGGTTCTTGTCGCCCGCAGCCTCCTTCTTGGCTTTCTCCTGTTGTTCTTTCCGCTGGAGAAACTCTGCAAACTGTACCGCATCTGGCTGCGGCTCCTGCTTCACCGGCTGTTCCCCTGATGGGGGCGGCTCTTGCTTCGTCTGTCCGGCTGTCGGGTCAGAGGCCATGGCATCTGACATGGCTCAGTCGCACGAAAAGTCGAGGTAGTTACATTGAAAGACTGCGCAGACTGGGAACTTCGGAAAACTAAAACCTGCTAGAGAGATGGCATAACTCACACACTAAGGTGACGAGCCCCCGGTAGGGGCGGGCTTTCAGGGCGGACTTACCACCACACCTTGTGCCAAAAGCCTGAAACCCTGGCCCTATAACCCCAAAATGTTAGAATATTCGGATTCATAGAAAGAACCCCAAAAGACCCCGAGTTCCTTCGTCCAGTCTTACATTTCCCACTTGGCGTAGAAGGATGAGCAGAGAGAAGAAACCATGGGCCTCATGCTCAGGCATGTGAACTTGTTTCATTGGCACTGTCCGCAGTGTGGCTATCTGCACTCACCGTCACCACCAGCACTGCCAGATAGCTACGATCATCATCATCATCATCATCGGAATCCTGATCCTGACCCGGAGAAAGGATAAAGTTCGTGCTCCGCTGCCTTGGGACCGATCATATCGTTCCAGCCCTGCATGTTCTCAGCGCTCCTGCCAAACAGGTGACACACTACAGAAAGCAGTTGCCAACACAAGCAACAGTACCCAGGATCCTCGGAAAGCCATCGATGAGGTACTTGCCGTCCTCCCATCCTCGTTCCTCCATGGCCTTCTGCAGTAGACGCACCACCTCGCCAGGATTCGCCAGGATCCATCGCTGTCGGACAGGGTTTTCTGATGCTGTCCCGGCACTCACGGGCACCTAGGGCATCTGAGGCATCTACAACGGATACAGGGACCAGTTTGCCCTCCTGCCGCGACTTCCAGTGCTGCGCACAGCCCGTCACGCAGGCCGATGGCAATGCACAAGAAGCTGAGCGAGCCAGAGAGCACAAGCGGCAGCGGGTCCTTGATGTGGCTCTCAATCAACTCGCCCAGCTCTGATCCGGGCCTCTTTCTCTCCTGCCAGCCAGGAAGAAAACCAAGCACAGGGCAAACAAAAAGAGGACCGCCGTGGACGCCACCTCGCGCAGCAAGTCTCCAGCTGACAGGTGCTGGAATCCGAAGTTCGCTGCGATGCGAGCACACCTCGTTTTGTAGGACGCCAGGTACCGGCATATCACAACGCGTGGCATTCAACCATGGCCGTGGCATTGCAACCCCCTCGGCACCAGACTGTGTTCCTTTGCCAGCCCCGGGTCCACCCAGCACAAAGATCACTTGAGGCCCAAAGTTCCTCTCGGCATGCCGGATGCAACGCTGCACGAACTCAGAAAACCCCCAAAAAATGGGATGAAACCCTAAACCTTAACAGCAACCCTAGTAGTAACCTTTAATTACCAACCCTTGTAAGTAACCCTGCTGCACTGCCGGAACACTGCTTTTGTAAAGAAACCCTGGCCCTGGTCCTTTGCACATCGCTCCAGACCTGGAGCTGAAACGAATGCGCCCAAGGCAGGAGGGAAGCAAACACCGCCGGCCTAAAACACTAGGGTTTAGGGTTTAGGGTTTAGGGTTTAGGGACACCAGCGGTTGTAACGGCCTTACTGCAAAGATTATTCTGAGCATCATCGTCACCGCTGTTCCTGTTGTCGTCGGGTAGTTGTGGTCGTCGTCGTCGTCGTGACTGTCGCAGTAGTCGTCGTAGCAGGAGTCCAGCAGCAGCTTCCGGCTCGGCTTCTGTTTCCCCCCCTACGGTTGATGGACAAAATCCTGCATGACCCTATATTGTCATAAATCCCATAGTTTAGGTATATTATATACCTAAACTATGGGATTTATGGTACTATACTATACTTGGGTCACGCAGGATAGTATCACTGTGGACATGCTGCTTTGGGTTCCACCCTCGATGATCCCTGAACCACCTTCGGCCCTGGCATGAACAAGACGGTTTAGGGTTCAGGGTTTAGGGTTTAGGGTTTAGGGAAAGATCCACGCTCCAATGTCCGCCCTCTCACTCACCTGTGGCGCAAAGCTTCATTCGGGGTGCCTTTTCCTCTCTTCCTGAGGGTTTAGAACCCCCAAACCCTAAACCCTTGACCCTAAACCCTAAACCCTAAACCCTGAACCCTGAACCCTGAACCCTAAACCCTAAACCCTAAACCCTAAACCCAAAGGCTCTAGGGTCAAAAGCTTTGGGGCGCAAGGCCTTCTCGGAACTCTGCTCTGCGTCGATGCGCCGGACCAAGCCCTGGCAACAGGATAGGGCTTCTATTACCCATAATGGGGAACAGACAAAAATCCCATAGTTTAGGGTTCTATAGAAGCCTACATACTTGGATCAGACTTAGGGTTCAGGATGTAGGGTCTTTAGGCTTCAGGGTTTAGGGTTTAGGGTTTAAGGTTTAGGGTTTAGGGTTTAGGGTTTAAGGTTGAAATAATCAGGGCGGTCCAACAGTGTGTATAACTCATATATCAATATGCTGCCTGAAGCCGGTAACTCTCCACCACAGGCATCGACCTCAGCTGACATGGCTGCATCAGGACTCCATCAGCCTGCAAAGTGACACCCCTGCTTACTTTCATGCTCAGCCACTCCTGCTGGAAGGTTACGAAGCGCTTTTTGATGGACCTTGGCATGATTTTCCGCAGAATGAAAACGACAAAGCTCACGAAGCACTAAATAAAAACTCAGCCTCATGCTCCATATTGTCATCCGCCCTTCCACTTGTTTTCCCTCTTTCCACCAACCGCACCTGCAAGACAACATGCTTGGTGTCAGGTGGTCGCCGCTACTCCTGTGGTGCACTGCATCTGGTCTCGAGGCTCCCTGCAGAAAGGGCGGGAGCAAAATCAAGCCAACGCCAATTGAGCAGTACCCTTCTTGGGCCTACACCCTGAACCCTTAACCCCTGCAACCCCTAAACCCTTAACCCCCAAATCCCCAAACCCCCAAAACCCTAAACCTTGAGCCTTGAACCCTTGGACCCCCCCATCCCACATAAAACGAAGCTGCAGATCACCTGCATCGTCTCCTCTGAGGCATCGAAGAAGAGCACAAACTTCACCCGCACCTCCGTCCCTAAGATTGTTTCCACCCTCATTATAGCTCATCCGTGCATATCATACTGCATTGTAGCATCTTACAGTATAACTTTGTATTTAATCGTGTATAGCCTGCCAGAAAACCATGTTCTAGAAACGAAAGTCCTCCGAGCGAGAGCCACCTGCGACAGCGCTCCGGCGGCTGCGAATTCTGAGGTGCCGGCTGTGTTGCCGATCACATTCTCCCAGCCTGGAGGTCGGAAATTCTTGCACTTGAATGTACAACTTGTATGAGTTTGACTGTGCAAGCATGATGAATAATGCACTTTACACCATCTGTATACATATTGACATATTGATGGTGCTGGTGCTGGTGCTGGT
>CAJNDV010026657.1:8170-22061 GCA_905221635.1 Symbiodinium sp. CCMP2456 | reverse complement strand
TAAATATTATATGCTATGTCATATTTAGAATTATATCAAATATCATATCCTATAATATAAAAAATTATATTATATACCATGTTAGATAGTATATCAAATGGTATTATATTATATGATACTATACTATATGGTATTATATTATATGATACTCTATTATACAATATTATATTATATATTACATGATCTTATATTGTCTGATATTATATCATATGATATTGTAATTTATAATACTATATAACATGATATTATATGTTATGTTGTGATATTCGATGTTAGATTATATTGTCTTGTATTGTCCTATACTGTAACATACTGTGTTATAATACAACCTAGCATACATTATGTTATAGTATACTATCTTTATGATATTATGTTATGTCATATGGTACTATACAATATTCTACTATATTATGTTACACAATATTGTTACTGTATTCTACTATACCATGCTGTAGGTATACTATACCATACTATGCTATGCTATGCTACACTATACTATCTGATACTACTTGCTTTATTAAATTCCATTACACTTCGTACATTATGCTATGTTATATTATGCTGTATTGTCGTTTCTTATCTTATCAAAAAAACTACTTTATGATATCAAATTATGCTCTGATATATTAACCTATATATCATACTACAATACACGAAGTTATACTGTATGTTCCAGTATTACTGCACCAGCTGATCTTTCTGAGGCGGTCCGCATCTCCGAAGGCGACACCAGGGAAGGGAATGCAGTATCTCTCATGGTACGGGCAGACCTGACGATCATGGTCCGGGCGTGCGATCTCACGAGCTCCGAACAGCTAGCAAGACCGCAGCGCAGCCTCCAACGGCAGAGCCGTGAACGTGAACTCATTGTTGATTGTGTCCTGCACACACGAAGGGTACAGCGAAGCCGAGCCGCAAGACCGAAAGCCCCAAAGTCCTGCAGGCTCGCTGGCACCGAGGGGTTCCTGGCTAAAGTATCCCAGGCAAACTTCCAGGATGCCGTGGGTGTTGGTGAGTAGACGTAGCTGCGGAGACCTGCGATGATTTCGACGCATGTCAACAACCAGAACCACTTCATAATTCAGCCTGACTCACTACGGAAACACAAAGGGCAGAGGAAAGGTAACGAAAACCCCGTGGTCCTGGCCTGGAACTGAGGAGTCATTAACCGTCGGCGCGGCGCAGGATGTCTGATTCAAGCAAACGGCAACCATGAATTTGGTCATCTCCTTTGCCAGAAGGCGTGTGGAGAGCAAGCGCAAAGATGTAAAACAAGAACAAACCAACACCGACTTTCGGAATCGGCCGTGGCACACCCCAAATCGCTTCTGCATCAAAGGACACCGCGTTCGCGCTGCCCGACGAGAAAAGCGACGCGGCTTTGCTGGGATCTGTGAACTCCGACATCCTCAGAAAGCGCTGGGGTGGTCGTGGGTGCTTGTCTGGACATCACGGCCAAATGCAGCTCCCTCTTGGAATTATTGACTGACGTAGTCCTTGAACCGATGGAGCTCGCTGCGGTCGCTGGATCCTGAAAAGAATCTGATGCTGTGAACGAACGACAGTGACAGATGGAAACTGAATGCACACGGGGGAACGGCCTCAATATCTTGTAGGCCCAAGCTGGCTTGACAGCTGGCGCAGGGTAGCTTGCAGCAGGCACATCGGTAGTCATCCAGGTCGGCCTAAGTGATACCGGAAACAGGAGCCTAAACGTCATGCTCCGGACCTGCCTAGCTCTTTTCAAACACGTTAGCCCAGTTGCGCTTGAAAGAATGGTGACCAAAGCGTTCTCCGCCTCGCCATGTGAGCTTAATATCAAGAAGGCTTCTCTGCCCGACTTGCGCAAGACTTCTCTGCGAACCAAGAGAGAATGCAAAATGCAAGGCCAAACATTCCCAGCAGTAGGTGCACTGGCTCCTTCGCTGACGAAGCTGACTGGGGCCCACGCTGCTGTGGAACAGATCAGCTGTTTCGCAACCTCGTCCACAGTCGCAGATACGTTGAGTGTCCTGTGCAACATGCGGCCACGTGCAGCAAGAGGACACTACGTTTCTCAGCACCACCGGTTGCCCCCAAATCCAAGGACACCGGGAGATGTTGAGAAGGGGCAGGTGAGATTAGAACTCGGCTCTACTGTATGCTCTTCTGCAGGCTCTCGCAGTGTGAACTCTTCTCTGAACCGCAATGGAAACCACAAAGAGAACGCAATCCCTGTCCTAAGGAGCTTCTTCACTCCCTGGTACTCTTCAAGATCGCAATAGTCGCCTTTGAAATCGCGCCTCGCAAGACCCAGTCGATACATGGAAAAATGAATCAAAACTGTGCCACGTCTTCCTCCAGATCAAGACGCGCAGCAGCGGGTCACAGGCCCTATGCGACGCGACCGTCTCATCAGCCAAGCTGCGGCAAGTACAGTTTCGAAGGATTCCCATCCGCATATCCAGCAAACACGATCGCTGCGAAGCCAAACCAGTGCCTCAGAGTTCGCACACTGTGTACGTTTTCACATAAAGAATACAGTACTCTGTGCATGTACATAACCGAACACACGATAGCCAGAGCTGGTTTACAGGCAACTACAGCCTCAATCACGACGCTTCCGGTGCAGGCCGCACCATGCTCATAAAGCTTCTGAGGGTTCTTTACAACTGAAGCGTAGCCACCATCCCCCGAATCGACCATGATCGTTGCTAGGTTCTTGTTATTGCCAGGAGTGGCCTGGGCTGGGCCTGGTTCAACCTAGCACCACTGGCGTCCCAGGTAGAGCAAACTACACATCAGCCCTGAAGCTGAGGCCGCCAATCTTTCACGCAAGCGCCCGAGTTCCAAGCGCAAGTACTGTCGGCCGATCAGCTCAAACATACGCATAGCAACTAGGGCCAAGGCAA
Organism: Symbiodinium sp. CCMP2456; assembly: GCA_905221635.1. NCBI lineage: Eukaryota > Dinophyceae > Suessiales > Symbiodiniaceae > Symbiodinium > Symbiodinium sp. CCMP2456. Next base: position 19,170 of record CAJNDV010026657.1, on the reverse strand, counting down.
CACGAAGATGATGCAGCAAAGAATATCCGTGCAGTGGCGATTCTTCACCGGACCTCCCGAGACGTCCTTCTCGCCACCCTGAGCAGAAAGTGCATGAAGTCCGCTGCTGCATGTTTCGTGGGGTTGCTGGCATCCGAAAACTCAAAGGCGTTGCAAGCATGGGACACCAACTTCACATCGGAATCCTAAACTTAAACCTTCTTGCCTGCATCCATGGGGGGCGGATTCAATGCAAACGCGCGGCCTTGTCGAACTTTTGCTCAGCTTTGGCTTCCTGCAAATGTAGGCTTGTGCGATTCGGGCGAAGCTGGTATTCCAACACGTGTGGCACTCACTACTAAGAGACTCCAAAACCCCTTAATTAAGGAATATACCTTAAATTATGGTAGGATCCCTAATATGATTTAAGGTCTAGTCCTTAATGAAGGGATATTGGAGTCTCTGGGTACTCACTAAGGCTTGCGAGCGTCATCGTCGCGGCTACAGCAGCAGCTGCCCATGACTGGACTGCGCCGGGCCCCTGCGCCAGGGGCCCCCGAGTATCGCCAGCCTTAACTCTCAAAGCTTCGCGAGGATTAAATAGTAGTTAATTAGTTAATAAGGGATCATATATGCACTAAATAATTAGAACATAATAAAGTAATTAGAGAACACCCAACAACAGCAGCAGCCTCGACTTTGCACAGCACTTCAGGTAGGGTGGGTCTGTGCGTGTGAGAGCCCTTCGACCTACATTTCGCTTTCGCTTCGTCTTTCCTTGGCAAACACGGAGCTGACAGCTCTGCAAAGCCATCCCCACGGTGCTCCAACACAGACTTGTTCAGAGCATCACAGCATCGACAAGAAGCAGAAACAAGAAGCAGCATGAATAGCGATCATCACCATCACCACCATCATGTCCAATGCTACCACCGTCAACATGGAAAAGGTAAAACAACAAAACTAGAAGGCGTTGCAAAGAACAACACCCACTGCGCAGGAGTGTGTGATTTGACCATCTCAGCAGCTCTTAGTCTTGGCCCGCAGCAGACAAACGGAGGTCTGCGAACGCTCTGCCTTCCCTCTCGGGCCGCGTCGGCTGGCGGAATGCAGACATGTGGGTGGTTCCCTAAATTAGGGTCCCTTTTAGGGTTTTCTTTTACAAGGGTGCCGTACTATATTGGGGACCTAAAAAGGGACCCTAATTTAGAGAACTACCCATGTACCAGAACCGCGGGCGAAATCCCATGCAGTCTCCGTCAACTCCCAAGTCCGAGCACTGAAACTACACCTCCCCCTTGCCCGGGAGCTACAGCCATGAAGCGATCAGCTCTCTACCGAGTCCTGCTTAAACGTCCTCAGCCGTTTACGAATGGCTTCGGCATTGTCGTCGGCCCTGGTCCAGAGCAGAATTCGTCTACGTCTAATTCTCGAGGTGCGCTCAAGACGAAGGCGAAGGCCTTCCGCTCGTCTTCCCTCGCTCCAGGATGCGTGCCTTTAGGGACTTTAGGGTCGAGGGTTTAGGGCGCTCTTTGGCTTGGGGTCGCTACGCCTACGCGCAGTGGCACGTCCTGGCCTCCATGACGGCTTCCGAGCAGTCGAAGAACAGAGCAAATTGGACTTCCACGGAATCTGTCCAGTTTTGACAAGTCTTCATAGCTATCCACGAACTGCTTGTGAGTCTGCTGGCAGTGCGGAAGATGTCGAGACACCACTGGCCGAACGCCCTGCCTCCAATCACCTTGTCCCAACCGTCCATGTTGTCGAAACTGCGTGGGAAGCCATCTATGAGGAACTTGCCCTGCAAGCACGCCGTGAATGCACGTGCAAACCTTGCAACTCCTGGATCCACATCCGCACCTGTGCCCAGCCGTGCTTCTCCATCGCCTGCTTGAGAAGCTTCACGGTAATCTCGACCGGAACCAGCTGCCCCTCCTTCCATGGATGGCACCCTAAACCCTAAACCCTAAACCCTAAACCCAAAGCAGCAACAAGCTCTGACGCATTTTCATCATGGCAGGTGGCCTTGATGTAGCTCTCTATGAGCTCACCATACTCGGAGCCGGGTCGACTTCGCTCCTGGCTACGGTATCTACCCCTGATGAGGGAACCCCCCCTTTCACTCACCAGGGTTTAGGATTTAGGGTTGCGCAGATCCTCAGATTGAGGTCCGTGAAAGAAATGTGTTTTTTGTTCATCAGGAGTCCGCATGAAACCAAGAGCGCGAATCGAAGGGGGAGATGAGGTGTTCGAAGTGGTGAGAGGCCATGGAATAAACCCCCCAAACCACAAATCCTGGGCCCTAAACCTTAAACTACAAGGCTTAGGGTTTAGAGGTAGGGCTTGGGGTTTAGGGCTTGAGGTTTAGGGCCGAGGGCATCTATGGCAAAACTTGTCGCGCCCAGCTCCTCGCGAAGCAGGTCTCCAGCACTCAAGTGGCGGTACCCGAAGGTCTGCATCAAAGAACCGCAGCGGGGCTCAGCATCCACAGGAGTTTGGGATTCACGATTTGGGGTCTCCAGGTTTCGGGTTTGTTTGAGATTTCTTCTAATTAACGGCTTAGAGTTTAGAGGTTTACGGTTGTGGACTTTGGCTTCATGATTCAGGCTTAAGACGCCATAACAGATGTAGATCTGTATAAAGTCTTCGGCCCTGGCAACTGCGCGGCAAACGCGCCTCGCTGATCCGCGCGCACTGGGTGCCTTTGCCTTTGCAAAAATGGAATCTGTAATGTGCTTGCAACGACCTTTACACAGTATGCCACAGGAAGTCGCTCCAACCGTTACTTTCAAGAGCAAGATCTTCAGAACCCGAAGGAATCTAAAGAATATAAGAAATTAGACATGTCACGACATTAAGAAAGGTAAGGAATTCAAACCGTTTAGGGAGGTTAAGGAGTTTCAAGAACTGCGGTGCTTCCATGTGGAGACTTCGAAGTGATTCTTTACTGGTCTCTAGACAGAACGGAGCTCGTCAAATACGGCACAAAAGCCCCACGCACATGGCCACTGAGAACCAAAACCCCAAGATCAAGCACCAAGAAAAAGACCTTCAGAACAAACATCATGCTATATTATATTATACATTATATTATATATTATATTCTAATATATTGTATATTATATGATATATTATATTATATATTTCATTGGTGGAGAGCTCCTGAGCTGCTGAATCTGCTCTCCCCCTGAAGTCGTCTTTAAGAACTCACCTTAGGCGTTCCCAAGAGACTCCAAAACTCTTTAATTAAGGACTAGACCTTAAATCATATTAGGGATCCTATTATAATTTAAGGTATATTCCTTAACTAAGGGGTTTTGGAGTCTCTGGGTCTCTCTTCCAGAGCCATGCGGCCAGCTCCCGGGCCGCCGAGAACGAAAACCACCGAGGGCCTTTCCGTCGACTCACGCTCGGTTAGTGCGTTAGAAGGGTTTAGGGTTTAGGGATTAGGGTTTAGGGTTTAGGGTTTAGGGAGTTAGGGTTCCTACAGGGCTTAGGGGTTCTAGGGGTTTAGGGCTTTGGGTTTAGGGCTTTGGGGTTTTAAGGTTTCAGTGCGGTTTTTAGAGGCTTCTGCCCCGAGCGTTGACCCCACTGCAGGATGCTGCTAGAGTCTAGAGGTGTTGCACAGACGCTGCAACAGTCATCACACACTGACCGATTCTCGGCCTGCCAGCGCTTGGGCCAACTTGCGGGATCAGGCTGACTTCGAAGTAACAGTGGATTCGGAAGGCGACCTTCTGCGGCAGGTCTTTGCAACACATTATACTATTCTGAGAACCACTGATTCATTACATATTGTATATATATATATATATGCATATAACTGTATATATGTATGTATATATATATATATATATATATTTACTTATTTGTCAATAAGTACATACATGTGTATATACAATATATCTCACATAAGATTCATACGACATACAGTACACAGCTCATATATTGCAAAGTAAATAGTCAAGAAAGTATACAGTATGTAGTATGAATTTTGCAAAGGTAATCGAAAAGGGCGTCTGCAAATTTACCTGACATGGCTTTACTGATCTCAAACCTGGCACTACAGTCGGATTAAGTTGTTCTGCTGCCCTGCCGTGTCCTCCAACCCTGACCAAGGATTGCCGAGAGTTAATGTGGAGGGGCACAGTGCTCTTTATGCAAGCCACTGCAAGGCCATGTTCTCCCAAAGCATGGACTTGGTGCAGTGTTTCACAACGGTACCCAATGCTTGCAGGATGTTGCCAGCAAGCCACCTTTGCAAGCGCCCAAAAGCCAGTGTCCCGAAATTCTCAATGTTCTGCAATGCTGCCCGAAATCGAAACTGCAACGCGTACGCCATGTGCTGATCGCTGTAGGATTGCAAAGATGACAAAATGTTGGCAGGTGGGTTACTACTCCGCACAGACCGATAGGGATGGAGCCTCATGTTGTACATTCGATAACCCATGATAACCCGCATTCAACCCACAAGATCTTGTTGCCTTATGGGCTCTGAATAGCTCTGGGCCCATTGCCATTCCCAACTTTGCTGTGGTCCGTTCTACTGCTCCTCGTTACTCTGCTGCTCGAGTGCTACTCGGCACATCTGATCATCTCGCTGCCAGGCAATGTCGAACTAAGGCCCGGACGCAAAAGCGAACGAATTCTGCAGCATCTGTCGGGGCCACAGTCTCCCTAGACCTTTGCAGGAATTGCAGGAAACGGTAATTGAATGCAGAGCTAAAGATACAGCCTGAAGCTTGCGCCTCACCGTTGTGGACATCGGACTCCGAAGCCATGCAGTGTGTTCAACGGCCGACCCAGAAGCAACTACGACTCAAGCGCCGACGACGACACATTCAACACGAACACGTCTGACTGCTTGGGCAATTCCACCGGTGGTCAGAAGGTCTCCTTGCGGCAGAGCGGGCATGCTCATAGAAGAGTGTTTTCTCGAACGATCAACAGACCGCAACATATATGCTTTACAGGAAACGAAGCCGCCGAACCATCGGTTTCATGAAACCTCAAGGATGCCAGGATGCTGAAGAGTTGTGAGCAGTGAGCAGCCCACGACCCACAAGACCGCCCCGTCTCGAAAGGCCCTGCCTGCTCGCCACGGTTTGTCAAGGGCTCACCAGCCACGCAGTTTTGGAGTGGCAACCCCCGGCATGTTTGACACATTGCAAACGAGAACACGTATGAAGATCCTGATTTCTTGTCGTCTTCCCTCGCCGGAGTCCGGCCGCATCTTTGCCCCGTCGTCCCGTTATCGAGCACCTGTGGTTCCACGTCTGCAGGAACAGGTTCACCAGATGCTGGCTCAATCGTTGAGAGGCTGTTGCCGGCCACAGGAGTGTTACATTCAAGATACCTATGACATAAGACAAATCATTCAATCTACGAGTCATGCAAGTACTGATGCTAAGCTGACAGGCCACGACATCCTAAAACGCGGAGTCGATTAGAAGACACGCCATCGCCGATTTGAAAATGCCCCGGTCGACGAAAAACAAACGAAAGCCGAGAGGTTAGATTTGTTCATGTGTTCCCTCCACTCGTACCAGTATCAGCCAGAACTGAGCCAGGGCTCCGGTATAGAAAGTTGTGAGCACACCCATTGGTGTTATTAAGATAACAACTTGTGCATACAAACACTCGTACAATCTATCAGACATATGACAGGTGTAAATCTGATCTGATCTGTTTCCCCAGTAAAGCAGGCGACTCTAGGCATCTGCAGGGAAACCACTCAGACGCGAACTTGCCCGTCAACTGGCTAAAGGCGGCCAGGATGACGGAAATCACGGCAGAGGCGTCTTCTCGGAACCTCGATTCTGAGGGAATCGTCAGATGAGCTGGGAAGTGAGACAGAGACGATTGAAGTAAGTGCACTCACTTGCAAATCAAAGCAGGCTGCTGTGTTGGCTAATCTCTGCGCTGACGTCATTTGGCAGTGTCTCCATCCGTTCGGAGGATACACTTCAAACGCACCGCTCCTTTGGAGCGGCGAAACAAATCACTTTGTGCCACCACACGCCACACCTACAAATACCTAACCGTAGCTTGTCAAAAATGCCGCTGAACCTTGCTATACTTTAGCTTCAGGAGTGGAGCCTTGCACTTCCCCACATTGATACGGTGACCATGTCTGTCTTCATCTTCACGTGTCTCATTGCCATTTAAGCCAGGCTAACAGGCTGCTAAACTGAGCACGTTTATCAGGGAGCCGCAGTCTTAGCGAACAAGCTCAGAGAGTTGGAGGCCATTCCAGCTACCCCCATCCGACGATGCTTTGTCAAGATGTCCTTGAGGGCATCGAACTGGTTTATGCTCATTCGGCGACCTCCTTGGCCAAACAGGTCAGCGCATGACGAAGAACTTGAGAATAGATGCAACATATTCGGCACACAGATGCTACGGGTTGCTTGGAGTCTTTGAGCTTCCCTCCTAAGTCTTGGACCTTTCCTGACGTAAGTCTGCACGCCCAAGCTAGATGCCTTCTCCTGCGGAACGTGGACTGCGGATACTGAGGACAGAGCGCGGCACAAAGACAAATCGAGATGAAGAAACAACACGGCCACGTGTCGGGATCCGCCTGCGACCGCTCCAGCAATTCCGAGTACCCTTTCCTGCAGCGAAACGCATCGCAAGATTTGAGGAGTCACTTAAACCTGAACCCTAAACCCGAGACTCAGGTCGTGGCACTTCACTGTGCAGCCCAGATAAGTCGCTGATGTTCGGGCCTACGCAGGGCTTGATTGAAGGTGGGTTTAGGGTTTAGGATTTTGGGTGCAGGGTTTAGGGTTTACGTACGATATGGAACGTAGAGCATATGATATCTCACCTGGTATATGTAACATATATTCAAATATGATACTATATGATGTACGACATATGACATGATATACGGCATATAGCTTACAAGGTGAGGCGAGTCTGCTCTGGGGCCACCACAGGGAACATCGTAATGCTGGAAGAGCTGCTTGGCCTCTCGGTACTGAAGAGAACTTCGGTTCAACACCCCGCGCGGTCCAGGGTTGACACAGCTCAGCTCTGCCGGTAGCACGGCACGACATCTTGTTGATTCCACAACGCGTGCTCGTCGTACGAAACGCTCCGGCCCCTATACAACCAGCAGCCCTGACATGCGGCAAGCATACCTCGACATCAGTGTCAGCACTCCACACTAGCCTTGGACTTGATGGGTGAAGTGGCTCGCTGCTGCCGCTGCCTCATGAACAAGCTTGTCAAGTCTATTCAAGCTTCGACGATTCAGCGATCGCCGGTTGCCACAAGAGAAGAAAAGCTAAGGCATTCGATTCCACAAGACCCGTCCCTCTTCCCCGGCACTTGACTTGGGAGCCGGCGGATTCTTCTTCAGAACCCGAAGACCCTGAGACCCACCACACAAGGCTTCTCAACCTCAACCCGGCCATCGCACGAAGAGCGCGCGCGAGGCCTCCGAGGAGAAGAACGTTCGGTCGCTGAACAAATCATCCTCCGTGACCTGACACCCGGCTCGGTCAGCCTGTAAACTCGCCCTGCGGCTTTGTAGGTTCACTTCGGCGTCTGGGAAACCGGACCATGTCCTTCAGCCAGAAGTTTTTGAACCTGTAACTCCTTGGCACGTACTGTAGCGCACTCTTACGAGGTGTCCAGCTCCGCCGCACCATGACTGCACGCAGCCAACTCAGTGTTGTCGAGGCCGCGGCTGCGATTTGAGATTCTCTTGGAAATGCTGAATTCCACTGTCTGTCTGCAATACCTGTTAAAGCACAGCTGAGCACCGCTGGCATCACTGGAACCAGAAGAACGTCGGTCCTGATCAATGAGTCGCATCTTTGGACCCGAACCATTCTTGCGCCAATCCTCGGAATGCATTCTTCGCAGCTCCGGAAAGTACCCTAAACCCAGAAACCCCAAAACCGGACATCCTAAACCCACCTCGAAGGCATTCATTCGCTTGTCGTCGTTGACGTCCCGGTTCTTCTTCTTGGAGCTCCTGCGACTAGAAAACCGACATGTTGTATGTTATGCGTTATGTACTCCATAAAGGGTGGGTATATACTATATATATAATACACAATCCACTGACAAGCTTTGGGATAGTAGAGTGGTGTGTGCGACGGGTCAACCTGCCCAATTGCAAAACAAGCCTGAAGACTAACACCACGTCTGTTCATGTCTTTCCCTTCGTCTTGGAAGCAAGCGTTCAAATCGACTCGAGGTAGCACAGATTTGACATGCTTTTCGGGTACATTGAACTGCAATTCGGGCTAGCGTTGCATTCCGCATCTTTCCGCACACTCGGTCGCAAAGTGAGATACAACATGATACAACCTCCTGCAATTCAAAAAACGGGCTCTGAAGATCTCCGAAGTCGTTGAATCTTTCAAGCGACATCCCCAACAGTAAAGGATGTGACAAGCTGTGGAAAGCTCCTCAAGGCCCAGGACGCCTTGCCTCTGGTACCCTGCACGGAGAATAGAACTGGAACTCGCCTGGCCACGCAATGCAGCTCAGTCATTGCAGCCAGCAGAGACGTGATACCGAAGATACTCGGTGCATATGATAAAGCAACATGAGAAAGCTGACAAAAAGGAAGGAAGTAAACGGCCCACATGCTGATCATAAGGAACCGACAGCAGCGCACACTTTCAAGCAAGAACTCTCGCGAAGTTCCCGGGCTAGCGGGTAGCTTTGGTCCGAGGTGTGGCTCTAATGGCTGCGATTGGGCATCAAGCAAGTGGTTAGCTTGACAAGTTGAAACTTCAAGACACGCCAACGAGCTAACGAGCTCAAAGAGACTCCATAGAACTTGCAAGCAATGTCTTTTGCAGCGAAACGAGAGGGTGGGCAGGATAAGAGATGAGAAAGCATGGATGCGAGCAGCGGAGCCACGGCGAGGTGTCACATTTCTTGGACGTGTTTGCTTTTGTTCTCTAAACTGCTCCACTTGTCCACACTGTTGCTCGGCGCGCTATGCGCGCTCAATGTAAACATTCACTCTGACTGCCCCCCATCCTTGTGAATTCGCTCCGTCTGCTCCCGTCCTCCAACTTGCTCCCTGCCCGTAAGTTGCTATGAAGGGGTCGGGACGAGATCTCCGTAGGCTCTGCTTGCTGCGCGACGTCGCTCCTTAGAGAGGTGACTTGGCCCCGCCTTCCCGCACATGTTCCCTCCGGGTCCCCGGGGCTTCGAGAATTTCAGAGGTTCAGCGAACGGCAGGCCGGCAGAAGCAGACATCTGCATCGGCTATACTATACTATGCTATACTATATTATATTATATCATAATCTGATGTATTACATTTCAATATACTATAATATAACATATTATATTACATTACTTTGTTCTATGTTAGTTTAGACTATGCTCGACATCGGCGCGTCTGTCGCACCCGAACCCTCGGCTCGACGACTCTAAGAGTGGGTCCCAAGTCTTCGTTTTTGTCTGGCCAGCGTCCGTGGTTTCGGGAAGGACCCCAAAGGAACTCTTCGGCAGTAAAGCTCCATGGCGCCGCGGAAGAATGACTCAACCGACCAAAGACAGCAGCCAGTCCAAGACAGCAGTCAGTCCAAAAGGGACCTAGAACTGTGCAGACTGACCTTTCCGCGCCTCGTAGATGCCCAGTTGGGGGTACGAGGGAGCTGTGCTCGCCGTGGCGATGTGCAGACGTAAAGGTCACCAGCAGGCAACTTGGTAGCAGCGCTGGCAACTCATCATGTCTCTCTACTTTGCCACAAGCTCCCTGAGCGGCTCACGGGATGCTTGCTCCAAGGCTTGCCACCTCCATCTTTCTCTCTCTACAGCAAGAAAGGCTTCACGTCAAGTCGAGGTCAAGGCCCATGCTGCTGCATGTCTCAGAAGGAGACCTTGGCTTCTGGAGTTGGAGCACCCGATTTTCAGCCCAGACCGGCCCAGGGAGGCAGAAAACTACAAGGCACCCACCAGCTCCCGAGCTGCGGGGCCTCGGAAGCTTCGCTCTCAAAACGCGGCTCAGGGGAACTCCACCGAGCCGCGCACGGAGGCCGATTCCTCGAGGCCCTGGCAGAAAGCCCCCTCTGAATCAGAAGCCTCTGTCTCTCTAGGCGCTGAAAGGGCAGTGCAGGCCTTGTCTGTGGACGTCAGCGAAGCTGAACTGACAGAGGCAAAAACATGGCAGGAAGTGCACGAGGCGGACATGCCTTTTAAGGGCTTCTGACTCATTAGCGCACCCACATGGGCGCTGCGTTCCTAAGAAAGCAAATCGGAGACGACCGAAACCTTGCCCTGCGTACACAAATGGCCCGAAACGGAAAGCCAGCGGATGGGCCATGATGGTGTATTTGTTGGGAGTGATAGTCAAACAAAGGCTCAAGCTCTGCGCCTGTAAAACAACGAGCAGTCTCTTTCGTGCTGCATGCTGCTCGGAAACGGGATAAACTTTCGCCGGTTAACAAAACTTTTGGGAAAAACCGACCCTCAATTTCAGTGTATATATATAGATATAAATATTATATAATATTATATTATATTCTGTTATAGTATATTATATTACATGATAGTATAGTATAGTATAAAGTATATTATATTATGTTATACTATATTATATAATATTATATTATATTATATTCTACTATATCATGCTATGTTGTATGACATATTAAGATATAACATATAATAACATATTCGAATATAATATTATAATATGTTATGATATATTATATGATATTATTCTTATTATATTATACTATATCAAATTATGTTATATGACATATTGAAATATAACATATAATATAGTAAACCCCAAAGTTACAATCCGTTATATTCTCATACATGTTCATACTTTATGTTATGTTCTATTATGCTATGTTATGTTGAACTATATTGTATTCTGTTATATGATATTAAATTATAATATTTATATTTTGCTATACTATATTATAATATATTATGCTACAACATATTATATTGTATTATGTTGTACTGTATTAAGGTATATTAAGTTAAAATTTATTGCATTATGATATATTATCCTTTATCATGCTATGTTA
>CAJNDV010026646.1:40805-58014 GCA_905221635.1 Symbiodinium sp. CCMP2456 | reverse complement strand
CCTTAAACCCCTAAAAACCCTAAAACGGCCTGAAGCTTGAAGCCTCCCTAAAGCACCAAAGGCCATACAGCCGTCAACTCCAAGTCCGGTAGCCCAGACTCACAGGGGGCTCCCTGTACTATAGGAGCCTTCATAATTACCTATAATATTTTGGGGGTTCCTCAATATAAGTATAGTATACTAGGCCCCTAAACCCTATTCTAAGTATTTAAGGCCCCTGTATTATGGGGGTGGGGGCCCAGTAGAGGTCCTGGTAATTCCTGAAAGGGATCTATAAGGGATCGGATCGGTTTTTTATGGGGGGACCATAATAATTACAAAAATATTACTTAGAAAAGTGTTCCTGCCGATGTTTTTGTCAGGGTTCCTCAGGGACTCCTTGTGGGAGGATCTAGGGTTTGAGAGGGCCTTAGGATTTTGGCTGTATTGGGGTTTTACGGTTTAGGGTGTGTGGGCTCTTTGAGTGTAGGGTTGTGGGTTTGTTGGGGGTTTTACGGTTTGTTGGGGTTAGGGTTGTTACGCACCACGATGTTGCCCCTGTAGCTTGGCACCTCTGCGGGCCATGTGGCTTCTAGGCTTTGCAAGGAAGTGGTTTCGGGTGCAGACGTTCAGGGTTTCTACGGCTTCGCAGGGGTTGAAGGGAAAGCAACAGTTGGAGGGATTTGGGTATGGACTTCCGGCAAAAGGACAACGAAGAGGATGACGATTGCCCCGGTGCTGCCGGTGTTCTGGCATTACTACTATAGGGGCCTTAATCATTACCTATACTCTTCTTGGGATTCCTTATAATACTTATAGTATAATAGACCCAGAACCCTATTCTAATGCCACGACTGGTGCTCTCTGTTTCCACCCCGACCAATGGGCAAAGACACGTTTTGCCGCTGCAGCGCTTGCAATCCACAACATGCGCTATTTTTAAGCTGGTTAGTGCTCAGGGCTTCTGATGGCTTAGGGCCTGGACATGAATTTGTGCATTTGTGCAAATCTTTGTGGCCGTAGCAACTGAAGTTTTTCGCACAACTCGGGCTCAGCTAGAAGACTTGCCGGGCAAGAAAGTTCTGTAGGAGGAAGGCTCTTTACAAGAAGAGGTATCCTCACCCCATCCTCCTTGTAAGCTCCTGGCTGCCATGGCGAAGGTTACACCACTAGTGCTGCCTTACTTGCTTCTGAGCTTTCCAGGTCAGACAGTGGGTGTGAGCTTGGGAGGTGCCATATTTTCTCATCTCTCACCAACCTTCCTCTCCTATGTGGTTGCATTCATCATGCTGGCAGCTCTGCGGATGTTGATGATCCTTATTCGTGGGATGTGGGTGCCTGCAAGAGGCAAGATTACACAGAGCCCACCCCTCTGGAGATCCTGCTCGAAGAGCAGAACCTGGATACATTCTTCGACTCCTACGAGGCCGAAATGCCTCAAATATGTTGTTAGGGTTGTTCGGGTCTAGAGTGTAGGGTTTGACGGCAAGCCCCAAAACATGACCTGCTTCTTTACAGTGCGTTCCCAGAGACTGGACCCTGGAGAGGGCTTCCAGGGCATATGCTTCTTCCGTGCTTGAATTCTCTGCCGTCCACATCGGGCAGAGCAATGAAAGCGTCAGGCCGCCCAACCGTCTTCGAGGGGGTCATCAGCATGCACATGCTTGCAGAGTGAAAAGTGCCTCTCTACTTTTATACATCCCTCATGAAAACTCCCCTCCTTTGCTCCGTGGCCTGTGCAGTGCGGGGTGTTTTGTTGGCTCGCATCTTGCGTCGCGCTGGCTTCGTGGTGGTCAAAACTTACACCACTTCCAGGTGCAAGGCAGGAGGTGCAGGCTGCTTGGTATCTGAGTTTGTAAACTGTCGTAACTTGTCGAAGCTGGAAGGTTACAGTGCTGCTTGCTTTATGAACAGATTCACGTGACCTGTTCCTTTCATGATCCGGCTCCTGAACTTTGCTCCAACTCTAACAGAACATGCTCCACTGCCGGGACGGCCGCGCGATGATCGCAGCAGCACGCGCGATACAGAAAAGTTCATGGCCAGTGTCAATGAAAAGGTTTAGAGTTTACTTACGATCTAGGGTTTATGGTTTAGGATCTAGGATTGGCATTTATTGGTGAGAATCTCGGGCTACATGTAATCCAGGGGCTTTGATAATCAGAGTAAAGCTTGAGAAGATTATTGGAAGGACCATAAGGGCATATCATTCACAAATGGCTTATTGTCGTATCGGGCTTCATCGTACCTTTTAAAGCTCTTTCGGGGATACGGTAGGGGCAATCACGAAAGGGGTAGATTAGTGGCATTATTTGGGCATGACGATTTAGGGGATGCGGAATTTCCGGCTTAGGATAAAGGGTTTGGAGATTCCGAGTGTAGGGCGTAAGGGTTTAAGCTTTTCCTTTCTCAGAGTTTAAGGCCTTGGCCGGGCATCTAGCTTTCAGGGTTGAGCGGCTTAGGTCTCAGGGTTGCGGGTATAGGGTTGAGGAGTTTGGGTCTCGCGGTTTGGCGTGCGACGGTTGCACGCTCCTGGTGTTGAAAGCTTGGAGCCGAATCCCAACCGCGAGCTCTAGACCGAGATTTCAAATGACTTCAAACTCGATGGTGCAGGTCACGAAAGCACGGATATCAAGCCTCGGCGAGGAGCATGAGGAGGCCATTCAAGCGGAGGGGTTTGCAGCCAATGGGTTTGGGTTGTGGGATTCGTGGGTTTAGCGTTGTGGGCTAGCGGCTCGTGGGTTATATGGTCCCGGTGTCTCCCGAAATCCTGAAATATATCTCCTACACCCGAAACCCTGCTCGGGTCCTTAGGTCTTGAGCCCTAACAGTGACAAATCTTTGAACTGGGGTCTCTGGGAGATTCGTGGGTAAAGCGTTTGGGCATCGGGGATTTATTGTCATGTTTTCATGTGTTTCGGGCATGGCCAAGTCGTCGTCTACGAAACTCGATTGGTTTCGTCCCATTTGTATGACTGGTCATTGTCCCGGGGCCTATCAATCCCCAATGTTCCTACAGCATTCGCAATTACCTGGAAAACCGGGTTTGTGACTGTTAGGATGATTTGCAAAAATCCAAGGAACGAGTTGCTCCAATTTCCCCCAAACCCCAACCCTTAAACCCAAAACCTTGACACCCTTGGACCCTAAATCTCTAAACCCCTTAATAACACCTCAACCAGTAAACGCGAACCCCCAGAACCCCCTAAACCGGAAGCCCCGAACGTTCAGCTTCAAGTTCTCTTTGGGCTGCGATGCAGGTGCGAAGAGCACAGTCTTCGTCTCAGAGAGACCACGGATCCCTTTCCTCCCTAAAGCCTGCCCTCTGAGAGCTCCCAATCCTAACCGTTGTGAGTCTCCAAACTTTACAAAGCATAAAGCCTTTAACTTCAATCTTGGTAAGGGCTCTAGAAGGGATCAAACAAGTTCTATCATGGAGATGTACTGGTCCTATTTCGTTCTTCTAGTCGTAGTATAGCATAACTCATAGCCACATTACTTGATCGCTTACATCAAGAACCCAAAACACAACCAACCGAGAACACGAACCTTGCAACCTCAGGGGCCTCAACACTTGGAATTTAGGCGCAATGTTTTTTCGTTTGATTAACTTCACGATCTACGGCTTTGGGAATTAGAGTTTCAAGCTTGGGTTTGGGATTTGTGATTGGTTTTCCTTGAGTTTTGCTTGCCAGAAACTACCAGGGGACCCTAATCTCGAACCTGAAATGGTAAGATCCGTAGTATACAGTACAAGCACGTTTCAACATATCAATATGGAACCCCATACAAACCTGGATCAGAACCTGCTGAAGGAACCCATGTTGTGTTACATTTAAGGTTTAGGGTTGTTTTTTCTTGTAAGACCCCGGACAGGAAATCGTTTGAACAGTAGTTCCGACAAATCGCCGCCTGGGTTTCCCAGAAAAATCTGGGGACGAGTTGAAGTTCTGAGTAGACCGTAAAAAGCCCAAACGTCCCCGCGAGCATTGACAGTCCTCAACCCCAAATCGGGGCCTTATACTATAAGAGCCGAAATCAAACCACATAGCCTATAACGCGTACTCCTACAAGCTTGGACCGTAAACATGGCTAAATCGGGCCACCCTAGGCCCGGGGGGTGCCCAAAGTTGGGATACCAGTAGCAAGCACTCACTGTCTGTGATAGCTTGTGCTGGCACTGAGGGACAAGGTGGTGCATCGCATCGTTTCGCCACAGGCCTGTGATCCAAAACTTGAAAGTTGTGGTTCGAGGGTTGTGGGTTTCGACTTCAGAGTTCAAAACTGCGGATTTTGTGTTAAGGGGTTCATAGTTTGGGTGTCTCGGATTTGTAGCTGAGACAGCAGGAAAGCCGGCATCGAAAAGCACTGCGGGTGTCCTTCATGGTGTATTTTTTGCATAGCCTGTGGAAATGTCGGACTAAGATTAGATGTTTTCTTTTGAACTTATGCATTGCCAAGGTATTTATCCACTCTGCCTTACAGAACTCGCTTGACTTTACGGGTCCGACAACAACTTGATTTGACCAACTCGTTCCGAAGAGCAGCACGCAGAGCCTTGCGAGTTCACAGTTTGGACCAGTGCTGCATGTTCGTTTCGGACTTAAGGTTCTAGTTTCGAACATGGCATGCTCGTCTTTGAACATCTGCGGGCAACATGCAGTAAAGCCTGTTCGGCACATTATACGACGTTTTTCAACGCGTGCTATCAGCCTAACCAGGTAACTTTCACGACATCCTGGCTGAACTCATCCCGAACTAAGGCTAAGGCCATCCCACCGGCCGCAATGCACCGAAGTCCTCATCCCTGGTCACCCTAGTCACCTAGTCTTTGTTCGCTCGGAAGGCTTTGGCATCAGGGATCCATCTAAAGGGCCTTAACAAGCAGAATTGGGGTTTGGGTTTTGTCTTGGTATAAATGCGCGAAACGAAATCCTAAGGAATTACATTCCTAATTTGCATGCTTCTATGTCGCTGAAGCTTATGCTTTTCCCATCGGTCCCAAACTCAATCCCTGCTCGCACATCCCCCTAGTGCGAAGTATTCCACGGGAGGTAGGGGATACCAAGTAGCTAAACCCTTTAAACCCAAACTTACCTATAAGTCCTATACACAATCTTTATACAAGTCCAAAACCATACAAGCCTCGCCCGTCAATAAAGAAAATCGTAAACCCTGAACTCCTGAACTCAACTCTGCCCTCCTGAGCACACCGAAAGCGCAGGTCCTTCAGAAGATCGAATCCTCCGAAGACACGGTGACGCAGGCCAGGGGTTTAGGGTTTTGCGATTTCAGATGTAGGGTGAAGGGTTTAGGGGTTTAGGCAAGGGTTGTTGACTAGGTTTTTGCATTGGGCATGTCACCATGAGGGTCTGAAGCATTCCTCATACTTTATATTGAGTTCGTCGGTAGAGTGCACCCCCAAAATCCTATTCTCACCGCTAAGGCTCCTATGTTACAAAGGTTAAGTGGCTTTCATCAGAGATTGTGGAAGAGGTTGTAGTATAGGAGCTGTGAGGACGTTTGTGTGTTTCGTCTTTGGGATTTGCTGGGCCTCAAGATGCAAGAGGGTTAGAGGTTTCACAAAGAATTATCATAAGGGTTCCATGAAGTTCTGCAACAAGGCACCCCGCAACGTTTTTGATTAGGGCTGCGAGTGGCGACTTATTTCTGCATCTGGTTCATAAAGGTAGGTGTTTGGAGCGCTAAGGTGCATCCTGCACCTTCAAGCCCACAACCCTAGATAAATCCTACCATCTTTTCGTGACTAAACCCTGTAATCGTAAACTCTAAACCCTGAAACCCGAAAACCAAAATCCTCAAATCCTCAACCCTAAATTCTAACCTGACAACCGTAATAAACCGAAACCCCAGAACCCGGAGGCCTAAAACCCTGAAGCCCACGAGCCAGCTTAGTACTCGTAGCCAGGTAGGCAACCTTGAACCTTTTGGGGCTTCAAACAATCCTACCATAATTGAAAAATTAACTTTTTTGCAATTCCTTGAGAGGTTGCTTCGAGGGATCTACAGGCTTTGCAGTGCTTTGCATTGTTTCTTTGGTACCGGAGTAAGTTAAATACTAGAATCCCAAAGTTGAGCCTTTAGTTAAGGTTGAGAAGCAGAGGCTACTTGTTTATCAATGGACTTCCAAGACTTCGTGCGGCGCATGGCATCGTCATCATGGTCGTCATCGGCGGAGCCAAGTCTCTGCTTGAAAGAGCTTCTTAGTGTTCGTTGGTGTACAATGCCGGTCCAGGTTGGCGGGCCAAGGCAGACTGCGCCTTGCATGCAGGCATTTGTGTTGAACAGCCGCCATTTTGTCATAACTCAGTGATAAAGGTCGGTTGCCCGTACAACTTTAGGGCTGCAGCCCCTACAGCAATGATACCAAGGGAGCTATTGGGCGTCAAAGATGATGATTGGCCCACAATTGCCCTCCCGAGTGTTGATCAAGTATATTGGATCTCTAGGGGGACATACACCCAAAACCCATGCAGTAGCCCTCGCTAGGCCCTTATACGGACCCAAAGCACCAGACCCCAACTGAATCCTAGAACCTTGAAAACCCTGAAAACCCTGGAACCCTCAAGCCAACAGGAGATGTTCGTGCGGATGATTTGGCCGAAGATCCTTGATTTAGGTTTGAGGCTTGAAGGGTTTAAAGGGTTGAGCTGTAAGAGCTTAGATCAATGTGGCTATTTCCCAAGCACGACTCGGGCTTAAGATGTCTTGGGAGGTGTTTCGTCTGTTATGATGTTCATACGGTTTAGGGATGTTTAGGGTTTAAGGATTTAGGTTTTAGGATGGCACAGGGTTTTAGGAAGAGACCGTGAGAGGCAGAGAGAGGAGAATATGCGTGTGTAATGCATACATCTATAGTTTTATATGTGTACATGTATACATGTTTACATACATACAGACATACATACATACAGACAGACAGATATACATACACACACATACATACATGCATGCATACAGACATGTACAAATGCATATACATCTGCATTTACATACATGTACATATTCAAATGCGTGTGTATTTACATATGTATATGTACATGTACATGTATATGTACATGTATATTTGTGTGTGTGTGTGTGCGTGTACGCGTGTGTGTGTGTGTGTGTGTCCTTCCGTATCTGACTGCATCACCAGCATACACTCCATCATGCTATTTTCGGTCTCCTGTCGTACTGCCCCTTACGTAAGGGAGTCCACTTAGCAGGGAAGCAAGCACACAAAATTTCTCTCAGCCGTTTATAGTTTCATGGTTCAGGGCATTAGGGATTCGGGCTTCAGCCCAAAACCCTAGACCCTAAACAGGGGCTTAGAGCTGTCATTGGAATCCACCCACGCTGCTATCTGAGGATCAGATCTTGCCGCTCGGCTGTATTCACAGGCATGGACCCTGAATCCCAAGCCCCACGTCTATGCTTTTTACTAGTCGTATGGTATTTCGCCCAAAACAACATAATGCCTGAGCAACGATAGCAGACAGTGACACGACGAGTAATCTGCGCAGAACTCTAGACTGTTCTAATAAACCGCTAGGCAGGGCTCAAATAGCAGTTGGGCGGTAAGTGCCGTCATAGTTGCCTTAACGTACACCGATGCCCTGGATAATGTAGACCCCTCATCAAACAACCCCCATTCCCAGCGTATCAACGCATCTGTAGAAGCTTTGTAAAATCCTACAAACAATTCTGAGTACCGTGGAAAAGTCGTTTGAAACCGCCTGTGTTGCCTCTTTCCACGACGCTCCAGATGAGTCATTGGTAGTGCGCTTCAGTGAGGCGAAGAAGCTTCTGACATCCGCCAGGAGAGCCGTCGCGCTGTGTCAACTGGGTGCACACAGACCCCACAGCAAGCGCAGCATACCGCGCCTCCTCCTCCTCCTCCTCGCGAAAGGATCCTCAGACAAAGCCCGAGCCCTGAAAAGAGTCGCAAAAGAAACTGGAGCACCCCAAAGAGTATCCCATTAGGATATCGGGCTCAAAGCTAAAAGCTCCAAACTCGTTTGAAACAGAGCAGCCCAGTCGACTTGAAGTACGTCCTGGGATGCTTCCGACGTTTCTTTGCTCAGGCTGGAGTACCAGAGTCTTCGGATTTAACCAGAGTCTACGGATTTAGAGCTTGTCTTGTGTTGGGTTTTTCGGTCCATGGGATTGCGTTTACATACTCGGAGTGGTAGGCTGCTGCTTTATGTCGAGGCTTGCAAGATTAGGGGGGAGCCTTGAAAGAAGACTCCCCAACTCAAGCGTGCTTCTACTCCGGAGCTTGTTACTTCCGGCTCTTATGAAATTTCATATGGTTGCCACCCCGTGGGCGTGGAGCTTGGATTGAAACCCAATGAAGCTATGTAACCATGTAATATCCTTATAGGCCCCTGTTTACAAGACCCCACAAAAACCCTTTGTTGGTGAAGGCCACAGCTACAACATCATCCGTAGGGCGGCATTCCACGACTTGCAAACTCTTGTCTGAGAAACTTAGTTATTATAAGGTGATGCTATAGAATACCCTGAAGCCCTCGAAGCATGACAAGTCCCTCAAGTCAGTGTGACGGCATGGCCTTGACAACAGGGATCGTATTGAATACTAGGGAGGGCTGTAGGAGTAGTCACCTTTTTGTCCCTATGCTGCTGCTTGGGCCATGACTTTGGTTGCGATGCTTCACGACTTGCATCATATTCTGCGTCGTTCTGCGACTCTTTCCTTCGAGCCTTGTCCATAGGCGCTGCTCTATTCCTGCTGCAACAGCACGAAAATGCAGCAGATCCTACGAGCACCTCGAAAGCCCTGCAACTCTTTCGAGCATGAGTCCCTCGGTACAATTCACGTCGGGAGGGGGCTCTCAACACCTAAGGCACCCTCGGCCGTAAGCTGAAGCTCGCATGAGCCCCAAACCCTGAAAGCAGCAAAGAAGCCCCCGCAAGATTGGGTTTCCCGATTATGGTAACCTTTGGGACGTTTTCCTCAAAGCCTCTATGCTTCCTGGATACGACCATTACAATGCAACCGCATAGTAGAGCCTTCTCAACCGTGGTAAATCCAAAACAGAATTATGAGCTTGCAGGGGGACCCCTTCAATGAACCCCCTTCAAGGGACTGCATGAAAGCCATAGAAGCCTGTAACCGAAACCAAAAAACCCCAAAGCCCCTCAACCCTGAACCGAGAACCCCAGAAGAAATGCAGGAAGCCCTCAGCCGGATACTCTCATCCGTGACCAAGGCACACAAGGTCGGCAGTGGGTCCTCAGGGAACACTGGCTCAACCCTAAAACCCCTTAAATTAGTGTAGGTAAGAAAGAAATATCATAATACTGCACCACTAGATAAGACTATTACAGGAAAACCCCTTAAAGTAGTGTAAGAAAGAGTCATCATAATACTGAGCCGCTTGATAAGACTCCCACTCACCATTTCCATCATGGCAATCGAAACTTACGCAGGAGCAGACCTCGTAGCAAGCAGAAGCGGCTCTATATGCCCGAAAAGAAGTTGCAATCCAAACCCACTCCGAAAATACCTGTAATCCTAAGCCCTGAACCCAAAACCTGCACCTGAAACCCTAAGCCCTCAATACTTAAACCCTTAGCTTTAGACTGTACAGCCCGCAACAGAGCAGGCTGGCCAGCGTGCCGAAGCCCCTCGGCTGCACTCCAAAAGAGTTCCCAGAGACTCCCATATACCCTCATTAAGGAAAAATATACCTTGCTCTGTATTAGGGTGTATATCATAACTTATGGTATATTCGTTAATACAGGTAGCTTGGGTCTCCGTGTTGTTCTCCAGAAATTGTTAAAAAGGACATTTCACGTAGTAGTAGAGTAGGTGACCTTTAACCTTCTGGGTACTATCATCCTAATAAACTGCTAAATCTCTTAGGTCACTGGACAAATTAGTCTACAGGTGTTTAGGGCAAAGGGTTAGGGTTTCGGGTGGTCTACAACTCCGTTCCCCTTTGAAGGTGAGCAATAAAGCTTAGAGTTTAGGAGTTCACGGCTGTTTCTCAGTGTTTTGATATATATATATATATACATATAATGCCTGTATAGGACTTCATGAGCTTTACAACGAGGTGGGATTGCAAAACCCGGTGAAGGCTCTGCACTCTTGTGCGCTTGTTGCACGGTACTTGAAAATAGCACCCAGGATGCTTTGCGGCTCACGCTAACTTAGGTTTTGCAGCCGTGCCCTTTCCCTCCTTGTGTTTTATGTTTCCGTGTTCTCACTGAGCACGGGAAGCACGGGCTCTGTGTTTTCAGAGACTACGGGGGAAGCCTCGGACTGGGACTATTAGTGGGTCCTTGGACCTTCGGAGCCTATGGGTGTGCAGCGTGGGCCAAGATCGAGCAGCCCAGGTCCCAGGTTGTGGATTTCCACAGTTTCCCGACTTTGGAAACCCGGAGCAAAGCGTCGTAGGGGTTTGAATCTCTCGTAAGAGTGTCCCCTCATAGTCCTGCTATTATGACAATGTGGTAGTGTACACCCCAAGACCCTAGCAACTTACATATGCCCCAGCGCTGTAGCAAGCTGCCTATCTTTCCTGAAGTCATGCTTCTTGTGGATTCCCGCACTGCGACAATATGGAGGTTCCTGCATTCTGGGGTGTCCCTTCATGTAATGATGATAACAAACTACCGTAACTACTCTGGTTGACTCCTGGCCTTCTTCCCGAATGTGAGGTTGGCATGTCTGCCGGGGATCTCAGATGGGTGTTCGACGTCTTGGACGAGGACGATGACGGCCGGGACACCCGGAACAGTGTTCGCGGTTTACGATGAGTTCTTGGCTGCACCGACATTAGCGGGATGGGGAGGTCGGGAGTGGGACGACCCACATTCAACCGCTTATGTTGCATGCGCCTTTCGGCGTCTCTAAGCGTGCTGTACTTCGAAAGAGGCCTGGAAACCGCAAATAGCAAACAACCCCTGAAAAGCTCTAGAAACCTTGCAAAACGCCAAAATAAGCTCATTTCCATAGCCCCATAAAGTCGAAGCTTGAACCGTCAGTATTGTCTTATAGTCCGTTTGTACTTATACTTACGCATACCCCAGGACCTTATTCCAATTATGCAGGCCCGTCTTAGCATCCCCCGAAACCCTGAACCCCAAAACCTAAACCCCTAGCCCCCAAGATCTTTATTCAAGCAGCTCCCGAGCCGAAATCGTTGCTGAAGCCTTTTGGTAAAACCCTACACCCGTAAACCCTAAAAGCTTCGGTTCTGGAGTACCATGCTTTGACACTGTTTTTTTGGACCCGTTCCTTTGAAGGGAACCATTATGGAATAAGAGTGTATTCTCTTTTGTCCTTGGTTACTTCAAAGTCTAGTACAAGCTACTGTAGTCACCCAAACACCTACAGCCGAAAGAGCCCTAAAAAATCGCAAAGCCCCACGTACTAAAACTGCACACCCTGCGCCTGAAACCCGAAACCCCTAAGCCCTCAAGGTTTAGGCCCTAAGCCCGATTCAGGCACCTTGTCGGTCCGAGAGATGGTCCAGCTTGGTGCTCTCGAGGCCGAAAGTGCATGGATAAGAAGAGCAAGAAGTATAGACAGGGTTTAGGTTCTAGGGTTTTGGTAGTATAAATACTCATAACAATAAGCTTGTTAGTCATAGCAATACTCATATTCATAGCAGTAGTATAGGTGAGCTTTAGGGGCTGTTGTGCTTTATGAGTTTTGGGGTTTCAAAGTCGAAACCCCAGGCCCAAAGCAAAGGCGAAACCGTAAAAGCCCAACATTGAAGCCCCAATTTGAACCCTAATTTTAGGGTTTAGGGTGTTAGGGCTTAGGGAAGCCTTACGCCCCAAAACCCTAACCCAAAAACACCGATTTCGGATCAGGTGGAAGATGCGGTTCTCTTGACTGAGCACCTGGACAAGGACGAGGAGGTCTCGATCGGGAAGTGTTGCTTAAATCAGGGGGCTTAGTAAGTCGGGCTGTAATAATGCAAGGGCTTTAGGTATTAGAACAAAGGCTTACTACCGGGGTTCTATGGTCTAGGAGCCAAAATATTGGAAGAGGGCCGTGGGGGTGAAAAACAGTCTATCTATATTGGGAACTGAGGAACTCTGGGAATGAAAAATACTAATCATTACTCAGACCTTTACAGTACGGAAGTAGTTCACAGGGCTCTACTCAGACTCGGCAGCTCGCTCGTGCCTAGGCCTAGGCACCTTGTTGCAGAGCTAAGGGATCCCAAGAGACATTGATAAGGTTTGGCCAGGGCTCTTCGAACAGTAGGGTCGGTGTTGGGTGTTGGGGATGGAGGCCTTGCAGGGCTGGAAGAGCGCTTCTTGGGGCTTGTAGGCCTAAGGAATGTTGGATGTTTCAAGGACTTCTTTCTAAAGGCACAAGTGAGCCTAACCCTAAAGCATCGACTGAAGCCCTAAAGACCAACCCAAAGCCCTTAGACTCAAAATGACATGTCACATCGCCTGGCATTAAGACAGGCACCGCAGCACAACGATTAACCCATCTTAAGCCCCAAGTTCCAAAAACAACCAAGACTTATCCTTTCCAGCCCCGAACTCACAACCCTTTAAAATTCCCGGCTCGAAATCTGCACCGCCGAATGGATTGCCTAACCAGCACAGCCCTAAGTGCCAAGCGCTTTTCGATCCCTTCGTACTATGGACCAAAGTTTCGACACTCATAAACTACCTCAACCGACCGCCTGGTACGCACATTACTTTCAACAGTCCCATGTTCAGATTTTATTTGGCTTCCTATGCTGTGCTCCTATAGACTCTGACATGCAAGTCCCGTAGATCGCAAACAGGGCGAGGTCAGCCTCAAGGAGCTGATGTCTCTGGTTGGGGGCCTAAATCTGCCGTCGGGTTCGGGTTTAGGGTTTAGGGTTCGGCAGTCTTTCCCCGAAACCCTGACGCCTGAAAGGCATCATGGGTTTCAGGATACTTAGGTCCATGTGTCGATTTTTGCTGCGGGGATCCGGTCACGGCTCAGGCTTTCCCTAAAGTAGGTCGGTAGGCAAGCAGGTAGGTCGGTCGGTAGGTAGGCGGGCAGCCCGGCAGGTAGTAGGTAGGCAGGTAGGGGTAGGTGGGAAAGGAAGGAAGCCAGGTAGGGAGGTAGGTAGCTAGGTAGGCAGTATATGTAGAAATAGCAGCTGCGTCTCATGCACTGCACGTGTCTTCAAGCTGCAGCATAGATCAGCCTGTTCGAAATCGAGAAAAGCAGGATCGGAATCCATCGTACCAGCCGATTCACCCCAAGACTCTAGTAAGAGCTGCAGCGGCGACAATCTACGTAACCCGAAAGTCTTATGCCCCAAACCTTTGCCCTGACCCTAAACCCTTGCAGCATTTCCAGCAACAAGCTGCACAAGCCTAAACCCCCACCCAGACGCTTGTCAATTCATTGAAAAGTAGGTATCCTGCCATGTATGTGCTAAGATTGCGTGAATTACCAGGTCACCCTGTCTGGCTACAGCCCACAGCCTAAAATCCCTAACGCCCTTAGAATCAGAATTACACCAGCGAAGACTCCAAACAGAATGCATCGAATCATGCCGGTTCAAGTTGGAACGTGCAGGAACCCAATCTGGCTTCGCCAGCAGATGCTGCGAACCAAATGTTTATGCATTTTGCAAGATTTTTGTGCAAAAGAAGAATATGTGGTGATGACGTCCGCACGACAAGGAAGATTTCTTTTTGGGAAAAAGAACGCCGTGTCCAAAATGTCTTGTTTGCGGTCAGCGCTCATAGTTGTTACAGAATATGCTCCTTTTTTTTGCAGCTGTGGCACAGATCATACGTTCGAAAACCTCCAGAGGCCAGCATAGTGGATCTCCCTGGTGGAGAAGCAGGTGATAGCTCAGCTAGAGGATCGAAGTCCAAAAGGCGGCTTGTGTTCTAGCATCGAGCCCAAGCAGTGCTATGATAAAGAGTGAAAACATCTGTGAGCACACAGTAAGGAAACATGAAGGGAGCCCAGCCCCTTGGCCGCGGCCCACCCATCCGACCCAGGAGCCCAGACAGGAAACATGAAGGGAGCCCAAAAAGGAAGCATAAAAGGAGCCCATTGATGAAGGGAGCCCAATGGGAGCCCACCCCGTCGCCGCGGCGGAAACATAAGGGAGCCAAATGGGAGCCCAGCCCCGTCATCCACCCATCTAGCCACCGCGGCCCACCTTTTTTCCGGGGGGGAGAACCCCAAACCGTACCTGCTTGGGGAATTAATCCCTGTAGCCCCCAGGGCCAAAAATCCTTAAATCCCTAGAGCTTTAAAGCCTTAACGGACGCGAGAAAATGTTTCCCTAGGTCGGCGGCTTTGTGGGCGACGACTTCTCGGATTCCCTGAAAGGTATGTATCTTGGTAGTTGGATGAGTGGGTTCAGGGTTTAGGGGTCTTTCTGTTTTTCGACAATATTGTGTCCTCTATAGAACTGAAAGTATAAGTTTTTCACTATTGAACTCAGCAACCAAGGTATGCATCGAGCTCCATGGTTCCAAAGGAACTCTGGCAATCGAAGTCCATGCGATGAGAAGCGGTAGGGCTGGAGGATGGGTGCAGGGTTTAGGGCTTCAAAGCGTAACAAAAGTTTGTGGAACCTTAAAGACTGACTAGAAGTAGTGTGCTTTTCTTTGGAGGTCGACGGGCTTCTGTAGCCTATTTTGGTATAGGGTTTAGATAAGCTGAATACACATTATTGCAAATGCCATTGCATAACATGCTTTGTAACATCAGATTACACTCCATCAGAATACACTCTACTATATGATAACTGATATATCGGACCACTTGAGGCAATGAGGATCCAAGGAGGGCTCAGGGTTCAGAGTCCTGTTTTGCTGGAGTCTTGTGGCGGCACAGGGCATAAAGTGTGTTTATGGGTAGCGGGTAGTTCTCTAAATTAGGGGCCCCTTTTTGGTACCTGAAAGATAGAAGGGGCCCTAGAAGGGGCCCTAAATCAGTAGGGTTCGGGGTAAGTCTGTCAATAGAGATGCGGTGGAAGAAGCCTGCATCGTCACTAACATTACTTGTTTTTGTTTCTTAAACGAATTAGTAATATTATGCCTTGGCTTCCCTGAATATAAATTGGGCCATCTGCCGCAACACCGTATTCCATTCATTAAGGCCTCTGCATTAGGCGCGCTTTGTTGAATATTAACAAACCTTCGGTAGCCGTGAGGGCAGACGTTTTGATGCTTCAGAGGTTCAGGGTAAGCGGCTAGTGTCAAGAACGTGGGAGGGCTTCGAGTTTAGATTGTCCTGTTTAGGGTTTATTAGGGGTTTAGGGGCTTTGGGTTTAGGGGTTTGGGAGTTTGGGGTTTAGGGGATTAGGGGTTTAAGGGTTTAGGCTTTAGGGGTTTAGGGTCCAGGGTTTGATGAACTCGACTTCTCATCCCTTCCGTATCTGCCGTGGTGCACCGAACACCGGTGACGAAGTACACTGCAAAGCAGTGTGGTCCTCGGCTTGGGTGGGGTCCCTGCTGCCCTGACGAACCCCGTGCGATCATAAGTTTTAGTACAAGATACCCCAAAACCCTAGTCTAATTATTAAGGCCCCTACGGTCCGGTTTGCGGCGGTAGATCTTCAGATCAACACCAACTGTTGGCAGGCAGACCAACGGACATCAACACAACTGCACAAAAAGGTGTATGGGTCTTGGGAACCCCGAACCCTAAACCCTAAAACCGTAAACCTCAACCCTAAACCCCTCCAAACCGGAAGCCGTCCGAAGTCCGAGGCACCCGAATCCTACGGCAAACCTCGCTCCCTAGGGTTGAAGGTCTAGCATTGACGGGGAAAAGGGCCCTCCCGTGGAAGCCTGAACATCCAAAACCAGAGAAAGATCTAAGCCCTTAACCCTAAACCCCGAAACCCTAATCCCTAAGCCCTTAATCCTAAACCCCTAAACCCAAAGCGTTCTACCCTACGCCTGCTTTAGTTTTAGGCCCGGGCAGCAGGGACAGGCGTGTCCATTTATCCTCGACCTGGCATGGAAGGATTGCAGGGTCGAACATCATCAAAAAAGTGTGTTTTGGGGATTGGGGTCCAGGGTTTAGGGTATGGGGTTTAGGGTGTAGGGCGCAGGAAGATTTGTCGCATGTTCTGTAGAGGTGTCTGCAGTGCTTTCAGGTAGTAGAAGCGGCACCAAGGGGCGAGAAGGACGAGCGCAGGGGCAAAGCTCGCCAGTCCTCATGTGTTCCGATGATAAGTCCGTGTACTGTTTTATATTGTCCAGGCCCCCACTTTACATGCCATCCACATATGGCAAGATCCCAACATTTCAGACTTCAGTGGTATGACGCCTTTTCTCCCATAAACCCTACATTCTAGACACCGTCGGGGCAGCCTTGGAGCCCGAAGGGCCCTAAACCTTGAAGCTCTAAAGGCAGCAGAACCCAAACAAACCCTAAACTTCCCTCGAAGACGCAGATCCACACTACTCCATGGATCATTCACAAACGGGGCTTGAAGAGTTGAAGCCCCAAACACCCCAAGACCTTGAAAGGCCCTCGCTGTAGGTAGGAGCCAGGCCACAACCCCAGCATGTCTACTGCCAGGAAGCGGGCAAGTTGAGGTTTCAGGATGGAGGACCCAAGACCCCCAGGGGCCCCAGCCCCAAAGCCCCGCAACACCTCAATCTCTTAAAGAGCCCCCCCACAAAAAACCTTCTAAAGAAGAATGTATGAAGCCCGTTTACAAGTAGCCCTGAACCAAACCTGCTGAAAGTTCAACCCTTGCCTAAAGAAACCACCACTTCACAAGCCTGGGACAACCGCGTAACAACCTCCGAATTCTACAGCACCGGAAACCTGAAACCCTGCAAACCCAAAACCCACACCAAGCCCCGCTAAAATCGGACTTGCGACCTTCCCTCCCCAAGGCCGCCCTCTTGTACGAGGCCCCCGGCGGAGCCTGGCCCCCCGGACCCCCGCTCCTCGGCCCTTGTGAGTTAACATCGAAGCCTTATCATTAGAATAGGGCTTAGGGTTTTAGGGTTTAAGGCGTAGGGTTTAGGGGTTAAGGTTCAGGGTTTAGGGTTTAACATAGGGGCCTCAATAATTAGAATAGGGTTTTGGGGAGTTCCTTCAAGGGGGTTCCTTGAAGGGGTCTATAAGGGCTACTATAAGGGTTTAGGGGTAAGGGTCTTAATAACTAGAATAGGGTTTTGGGGCCCATGCTACTACAATTGTAATAAGGAGCCCCCCAAGATAGTCATCATTTACTTATATTACTGTTAGGGTTCCTTA
>CAJNDV010026646.1:20206-40705 GCA_905221635.1 Symbiodinium sp. CCMP2456 | reverse complement strand
TTGGCAAAAAGTCCTGCGCCTGCCCTGCCCTGCCCTGCCCTGCCCTGCCCTGCCCTGCCCTGCCCTGCCCTGCCCTGCCCTGCCCTGCCCTGCCCTGCCCTGCCCTGCCCTGCCCTGCCCTCCCCTGCCCTGCCCTGCCCTGCGCTGCCCTGCCCTGCCCTGCCCTGCTCTGCCTATTACTAAACCTGAAACTCTAAGCCCAGCAAAACCCCAACACCCTAAGGCTCTGCATTGCATCGGCCCTAAACCCCGAACCTTAAGGCCTGAACCCTAGACCCTTGTAGAAACCCTAAACCATGTACCTTTCAAGACAACAGAAGCATGAACCCTTAAACCCTGAACCCCTGAGCCTGAAAGCCCTAAACCCTCAACCCCTAAACCCTCAAACCCCCCTAAACCTTACGCCCCTAGACCCTAAACCCCTCGACCCTAAACCCTAAACCCCTGGACCCGAAACGCCTGGTGGAACCTCTTAGACGAAGCTGAGGTCGGCCAGTCGTCAGCAACAGGCGGCCCCCGATTTCTTGCATCTTCTTGGGCCGCATGAAAGGGTTCAAACAGGGATCTATAAGGGTTTCCGGCTCAGGATATAGGGGTTTGGGTTTAAGGTTGCAGGGTGTAGGGTTTAGGGCTGAGGGTTTAGGGTTTCGGGTTTGCCATGGAAAACCGCGTTGGCGAGAATATTTGGCGATAGCGCGGCTTCGGGTGTACCGCAGCATGGCGATTAGCTGCTCTAGACCGATGGTAGTGCGCCTATTTTTTTCATCCACCCCACGCCGTCTGAGGCGGCCGAGCCACCCAAACCTATTCCTTTAAGGGTTTATATAGCTTAACGCATTCCCATTAAATTCTCTCTTTCTACAAGCTTTCTTTTTCCCCAAACAGTGCTTGCACAATGGGGTTCTTACGTTCTAAGTAAAGGAATTGGATGCGGGCCGCAACGGCGCACGCGGTGGTGGGGCGGGGCCTTCGACACTCTCGGTCTCTTCTGGCCTCTTTCGGGGGCCACACTCAGGTGCGCGGGTTTTGACACGTAGTCTATGCGTTGGCGAATTTTCCAGACAAAAATGTTGTTGGCCAAAACAATACGAAACTAAGAAGACTACGTCCGAAAGGCTTTAAAAGGTTTGTCCGAATGCAGGGCTACGGAATGTGCGGCTTTTGAATCGTGGCCTGTGCAGTGCCAAACTGCTGTGAAAGTATTGCCAAATTCCAGAAGAAACGAAGCAGAATTGGCCGAAAGGCTTTGAAACTAATTTTCGGCATGCAATTGCAGGGAGCGCGCGGGTTTTGAGTCGTGGTCTATGCATTGACGAATTTTTTCGAAACGCCGCAAAAGTGTTGGCCAAGACAAGACAAAACGAAGAAGACTACGTCCGACAGGCTTTACAAACACTTGTCCAAATGCAGGGGTAGAGAGTGTGGGGCTTTTGAAGCGTGTCCTCTGCAATACCAACCTGCTGTGAAAGTGTTGCTAAACACCACAAGATTTGTCCAAAAGGCTTTGAAACCAATTTTCGGCATGCTGGTGTTGCGAGTATTGCCTTTCCCTATGCAAACACGACCCTGCTCGTCCGATGCGGAAACAATTGCTTATGGGCCATGTGACCGTTCAAAGAGATTCTCCGGCAAAATTGTTGCGACTGTTTCATTTCCATATTAAAAACGGTGTGTTTGAGCATCCCACAAGCTCTTTATTGAAGGTCTATGTGCGTCCCGATAAGTGCCTTGGAAAGCTGCATGTGCATCAAAAAGAACCCTTGCGGAAGCTCTTTCTCAGTGCCCAAAAAACCCTTTCGGAAACAGAAGCATGCAAGTCCCCGATCCTTTTCGGAACCCAGCGAATGCGTTGGAGAGTAGCTGCGTGGAGAGTGGGCGAGTCTGCGACGGAGGACGGCGGAAGAGAGGGAGGGAGGGAGACGGAGAGAGGGAGGGAGAGACGAGGGACGGAGGAACAGAGGGAAGGAGAGAGGGAGACCGTAAACGAACGAAGCAATGCGCTGCTGCTCACGCTGGTTTCTTTGATGCCGCTCAGCCTCAGATTGCAGTCATTGTCGCAATCCTCGCTGCGTAGCTGCTCACGCTGGTTTCTTTGATGCCGCTCAGCCTCGGATTGCAGTCATTGTCGCAGTCGTTGCTGCGTAGATGTCTCAAGTGCTCCACCTCGCTTTTCAACCATTGGCATGCGCTCCTGTGCAATAGTAGGATTCGAACTGGAAAAATGTGCTGTGCCCAGGTATCGATGCTGCCAGCTGGGGCGCATGCAAGACACAGCGCGAAAGAGCTGCTTGTGCCGAAGTGTAAACCATGGCCAGTAGCGGGGATCGGCCCAGCGCGAGCACCCGGTAGGAGGAGTCGAACTCGCAAAGAAGATGCTGAGTATGCTCGCTGGCCGATCCCTCCTTATTTTGCTCAGGATGCTTCTTGCTCCTTTTGCTCGTGGCCTCTCCCCTTGTTCTTGTTGCTCTAGCAACTTCTTTCCGGTTTCTTGACCGCCGTGCTGGGCGCCGAACTGCTGTGAAGCCGTGGAGGCTCGCTTTCACGTTTTGGGGGGATTTCGGACACTAGTTAGCCCACTTGCTCAATGACTCCAGCAACAATTCTTGCAGGTATATTGGGGGAGCCGACGCTCGTCTCGGCACCAGGTCCCATGCGAGGTTCCTGTTGGTTGCCCACACATGTGCTTGTTGTTGTCACCATGTTGATCCCGTTCGCGAAAGGTGCGGCGCCAGCGGACGATGGACCTCCCGATTTCCCAGAAGCAGACCCAGGTCCTACGCTAGCTTTTGTTTTCTTGCCTAGACTAGACACGATGCCGCTGATGTTTACTAGGAGCCCCTGCCGACAAGGTCTTGTTCGACATACCCCCGCTGAGGATCCGTCGGTGAAGACCCACCTCCACCACCCGTCCCAGACGCCACGCCAGCGTCCGACCACACCCCGGACCGGGAAGACGCTGAGTTGAGGGAGGCCATTCGGCATCGCGTCTGTTTACGCCGCCCGCCCGGCACTTGGACGAGCCTGCTCGAAAGTGCCTACCGGCCGCAGATTCTGCGAGTTGGTCCAGCGACGGGAGGGGGCCGAAGCAATCGTGAACAATGGCATAGGGCCATGGGATCCGGCAGCTTTTTCCGAAGCTCATGCCAAGTTGCTTTTGCAACCGCTGTTTGGCGGTCCACAAGGCACGTTCCGCGTGCCAGGACTGCTTCGGCCCTCCGGACTGTGGCCTTTCGGGGAACGGGCGTGTGATCAGATTCAATCCCGATATCGTGCCCGAGATTGTAAAGGGTGGTCCGATGAGGATTCACACCGCATGGCCCTCGAGGCACAAAACAACCAAAACTCTTGTCGAAGAGCAGCAGCAACAGCTGGACAAGCTGCTCAAAAAAAGGAAAAAGGATGAAACCGACCTGGCTTTCCAGCAAGACCTCGCTATTGAATTGCAGGACAGACCAGTCCTAGTTTCAATACTTGTGCTTGCATGCTTTCTACGCTGCAGCTTGCGATTGCAGTTCGTGCCGGGGGTGGAAAGCCTCCCTGTCAGTGCCCAGACCCCAATCCTTCCAAGGCCTCCCATAGTGCCCAAACGATCTTTCGCGAAAACAGGAAATGTTTCCTTCTTGTCGCATGGGCCGAAGGACTGGAGACCGCTAGTAGCCGAAAGCCAGAGGCAGCTGCTTCAGGTGTTCCTTTTTTCCTGTTGTCGGAGAAAATAATTCTATTCTCCCACAGCGGAACAAAGGAACGTCTGCCGTACCCTTAGGATCTCGTGCGGAGCGGTTCCACCAGAACACGTGGAGTTTGCAAAGGTTTGCGCAGGTGTAGTGTTTCCTGTTCCCTTCCCATTCCTTTCCACAGGTTTGGCATGGAGTGACCTGCTTCGCACTTGTCGCTTGGCCCAGAGTAGCTAAGCGCCTGCGTTTAATGTACAAACAGCCTCCACCTGCCGCACCGTGGGGTGATGAGCTGGGCAGGTGAGAACGCTTGTGAGGGACCTGTGGGTTGCCTCCTACCTTGCCGAGTGCTGCGGCCAAACGAGAGTTCACCTCAGCTTCAGCAGTCAACAAGCGTCAGCTGCTGAGTTCCATGCTGATGTTTGGACAGGTACCATCCCGGCTTCATGGACGTTTGAGACGCCACTACGTGGCCCAGACGACATGGAGCAGGATGTCATTAGTTCGTACCGTGGCAGTGGCACAATGTTTCGGTATTCGGGGTCATGGAGCCGTGTGGAGGATGCCGCACTGTCAGCGGTGCTAGTTGCCAAGGGTCACAGTGGCATTTCCGAGGTTTGCAATCGCCTCAATTGTCACCCCTACGTGCATGGGCTGCGGCTCAAATTCTCGGCCTTTAGCCGGCAGCTCGTGTCAAGGACGCCCATCACACGCTGGACTGCGGCCATGGAACTACATGTGGAAGCTTGGCTTTCCGCAAACCCTCCAAACCCATCGGTGCACATACATTTTATGTTTGATGCCATAGGCAAGACCTTCTCATTTCGAGCTGAGCCTCGCAACTCGCAGCCGTACAAGTCTCTTGCAGCCAGTCTCTTGCGCACGGGCTTGCAAACGAGCGTATCATCAAGGACACTTTTAGTTGAATCCGCTCCAAACCGGTGCTGTCTTCCATGCCACAAATGCAGCAGCGTTCAAGGCTTAACCAGTGTCTCCAGAATGGGTCACAAGCATGTGGCAAGGGGATAAGTTGTCGTCGGAAGCCGCCAAGGATCTTTATCTCAAGTGCAAGAGCAATATTGTGACAATATCACATCACAGGTTCAGATGACGCAGCAGAGCACCAGGCTGCAGCACGCGCGGCATTGCTCCGCATGCAAGGTCCGGGGGTGTACCTGGAAGCAGTGGAAGAAGACTTCCTTCCGCAATTCCAAAAGGATAGTATGTTTAGGCGACGGTTTTTGGTTCTGGACGGACCCACAAAACTAATTAGGCAAGACGATCTTTGCTTCCAGCCTTGCAGGTCCCGAACAGACACTGGAGTTGAACTGTGTGTCCTCCATGGAACCCCATTTGCGGGATTTCGACAATGACGTTCATCGCGCGATTGTGTTGGATGAAGCATGCCATGGTTCTCCGGCACAAGAAGCGGTGTGCAACCACTGGAAATGGCCAGCTCCAACACGAATTGTTATGCTTACAAGGTTTGGGTTTATGGCACGATGATGATCGTCACAAGCAACACCTGGACCTCAGAGTTGCAAGAGCTTTTACCCGAGGACGCAGCATGGTTGCGTTCCAATTCGGTGCATGTCTACGGCACGCAGAAATTGTTTATTGCTAACGATGCTTGAGCGACTTGAGTGACCGTCATCGCCGACAGGCCAAAGAAAGCCCGCAAGGGGTCGCGTTTCCTGTTGACACTCTGGTGCGAGGCTTCCAAGCCACGTCGGCCTTTAGGGGTAATGCCTCTCAAGATCGACTTGGATTTCCGAGTCCCCTGCCCTGAATTGTAGCAGACCTGGTTCTGCGGGCCTGAACCGAAAGTGAGCGCAGCAGACGTGGTTCTAAGGTATTTGACCCAAAATCAAAGCAGACGTGGTTCTGAGGGTCTTGGCCGAAAGTGAACGCAGCAGACGTGGTTTTGCGGGGTCTTGACAGTGAAAGCAGCAGACGCGGTTTTGGGGGCCTCGACGGAAAGTGAAAGCAGCAGACGCGGTTTTGGGGGGCTAAAGCTCCAAGATGAAAACAGCACAAGTGAAAGCAGCAGACGTGGTTTTGGGGCTCTGCCAGCTTCTAAGAACACACCTCTCCGCCAATGTTGTGGAACGGTGCAGTGCCTTGTCGGCATTCGCTGCTGGCGGGGTAGGGCAACATTGACATTGGGGGGAGAGGGGAGGGCTTGTGCCTCTGGTACTTCCTTGGGTCCCGAAAGCGGGAACCCCGATTTTACCGATAGTGCGGACGCCTGGTGCGACCTCAACAGTAGGCCTTGTCAAGGGTTTTACGTACGGTTTAGGGCCTTAGGGTTGTAGGGTTAAGGGTTGAGGGTACATATTGTATATGTTCTCAACAACAGCTTTGGGTTTTGGTGTTGATTTCGGTATCTAGTGCAGTGGGTCCTAAAGAGCTTTCAGGGTTTCGAGCTTTAGGTTGTCTGTTGGTTCCCTTAAAGGGTTCTAAAGGGTTCTAGAATAAAGGATCCTTGAAGGGTGCTATAGGGTTTGTGGATTTTATACTCGGGTCCCCTTTGAGGGCTTCCTTATGTTTCCTCTGTGTTTGGCGTTGTGAGGCCTTTGCGTTGTTAAGTTTCGGCATTGGCTGCTCTGCAGGTTTTGGCCCGATTTCCAGTTAGTCCAATGGAATCTGAACCGCGAAAGTGGTACTGGATCTTTGAAGGTGGACAATGGAGCCAGTGATACCACAGCCTGTGCCGCACGTTTCAGCTGCGTGCTCGGGAAGACCGAAACACCGCCAACTGCAGAACGCTCACCGTGAAGCCAAAATCCTGACATCAGGTGCAAGAGTTGCAGTTGCAAGTCGAGAAGCTCGCAGCCGAGGCGGCGGAAGTACCAATCTCAGAGCTTCAGTCCCCCAATGGAACGTACATGGGCAGCGCAGCGTGAGCTTCGAAGCTTGGAACTACGAAGCAAGAGCAACGGCAGCGTGCCAATCGTCGGATCCAGGAGAAGGTTCTATCAAGAAACGCATCACTGAGACGTTGCTCCGTTAATTAACTGCGCAGTTGGCTGTGATGCCCCGGGTTAGACCCTCTGGGATGAATGAAGATATCTGTGCGTTTCTATAACCATTACATAATAACGTTGATGTAAGGATTCTGTGATACAAGGGCATTTTTGAATAATACGGTTTTGGGATATACTACACACTACCTATGATAGGAAGCCTAAGGAGTAGCATCGGTCATCATTCAGGTTCCCATAGTCACCATACTCTTGCCCAGAACTGTAAGGATCCCGCGAAGCTGTGGTTCTTGAAGTCCCGAGTGTTGCATTTGAGAGGCTTTCCCAATGTTCTGCAATCCACGCCCCTGCACGCAAACCTTAAAACGACTTTACGATTTTACGAAGCCCCGATTGGCTCGCAATATTGGGGCGATTCTATAAGATAAGTGTGTAAGAACAATCGGGATCAGGGGATACCCTTAAATAGACCCCGTCAAAGGAATCAGCCCTTACAAAAACTCCATAGCGCCTTTTGAAAGGCGCTTGGTAAAGCAACCTGTAAACATCTTATAAAATGCCCTTGAACAGATCCTAAACCCTAAACTCTAAACTCTAAACCTCAAAAGCGATCCCTTAACACCCTAAAACCAACTAAACCCTAAGCCCTTAACCCTAAACCCTTAAAAGGATCCCCCCTTTGCCCCCTTCCGTCGCAGTTTGGGGAGGCTCCGGCCACCGTGCGCCGTGTGCGCTCGCAACCTGGTCGGCTCCGGGGTTGGTCCGCGTTTCCGTTGAAATACGGCTTTTTGGGCCTTTAATGGTTTAGGGTTGAGGAATTCAGGGTTTTAGGGTCGAGGGGTTTAGGGTTGAGGGTTTGCAATAAGCACCCAAATAAGGTTTAGAGTTTGGGGTTTTGGGTTTATGATTTAGGGTTAAGGCTTCGAACCAAAAGCCCAAGTACGGTTTAGGGTTTGGGGCTCTTACTATAGGGGCCTTAGTGCTGAGGTCCGTTGGGTTTTACAGGGTTTTAAGTTTTTAAAGGGTTGAACCCAGCCCCAAATCCTAGGATCCTTTGTCCCGGTACCTTGAGTCACATTAGGGACCACAAAAACACCCAAACATAAACTTTTGGGTGGGATATCCTAACCTTATTGGCTTATATCCCAACCTTAAAGCTGTTGTTTAGGTGCTTTTGGTTCCGATGCATGGGCTCTTACTATAGGCACCTTTGTGATTACAACAGGGTTTGGGGCTTATAGAGTGTAATAGGGGCCTCAGTAATTAGAAGTGGGTTTTGGGGTGATGGCCTTAGTTTTCAAGGGTTTGGGAAAAGCAGGGTTCTACAGGTTCTGAAGCTAGCGTTTGGGCTTATGGTCGAGGGTCAAAAGAATGGTCGAAAGGGGGCTTGCAGTGTGTTGGAGTGAGCCTTTTGTGCCGTATCTAGAAAGGGAGCATCGGTGGGTTTCGGAGCTCAAAGCGGGATTAGCATTATGAATCCGTACAAGCCCCATAAACCCCTCTAAGACCGTAAACCATAGACCCCTCTCAGACCGCTGGAAAACCCCGTCAACATGCGACGCTAGAAGCCGGAACGCTTCTTAAAGCTGGGAACCACATGTGTAGGCCGCTCAGGACAATAATGATAACAGTACTAGCAAGTTTAAAGATAGTACTCATCACACTG
This sequence comes from Symbiodinium sp. CCMP2456, assembly GCA_905221635.1. Taxonomy (NCBI): domain Eukaryota; class Dinophyceae; order Suessiales; family Symbiodiniaceae; genus Symbiodinium; species Symbiodinium sp. CCMP2456. Next base: position 32,381 of record CAJNDV010026646.1, on the reverse strand, counting down.
ATACGAAGAATAACAACAAGAATATGGATCACAACAGTATGTACAGTACTTATCAGAATGATACTGTGTTCTTGGGACGAGTGGGTTTGGGGCCTAGAGCCTTAAACCTCGTGGGCCATCTTCTGGGAGGGCTTGGGGCCTGAGCGCGAAAACGTTCAGGGTTATAGTGGATTCAGGGTTTAGGGTCTTGTGTTGAGGGCAGACGTCCTGAAGACTTTCCTCAATCTGCAGGCCACAATGGTCGGGCACGGTTGAGAGCTTGATGCCCTGCTCCCATTCCTTGCCGTGGTGACTTCCGATATAGGAGCCTTGATAAGCAGAATGAGGCTCTTGGGGTATATTATGCCAGACATACTTCACGAGACGGAGAATAGGAACCGGAAGGACTAGTATTGGTAATTTTTCAGGTCTCTGTAATGTGCCTTGGCTTTCGGTTTAAGATTTCGGGCTCATGCCACTTACTTACCTTCAGGAGCCAGCCAAACTCCCAGCAGAAAAGGCTTCGTGTTTGCATGCAGAAGTCGGCGTAAGAAAATCATCCGCGGCACAGAGAGGAAAGCCCTCGCAGGTGATGCTCAGATGCCTACCAGTTGGGCAGTGGCAAATGCCATCGTCAGTTCCCGAAAGTAAGATCCCACCCTACCAGCCGGCAGAAGATGAGCCAAGCAGACCCTGAGCGCAGACCCCACTCGAAGCCAAAACATGACAGCAAGCACATCAGCTCGAAGCAGACACAGAGCCGAAAAATTCTAATCATATGTCATATGAAATCCTAGGTGGGATCTTGGTTTTGGAGAGCCTTGCTGTGGTCCGTGTCTTCTGGAACTGGATCATGTAGCTCTGCAACACCGACCTTCCAACAAATTGGAGATTGCCTCCAACGTCATTACGCCTTCCAGCTCGTTCAGAGGCGCGCTTGTTTCCTTTTTTCGGTTCTTGGGTTCCGATTATTTCGCGTTTGCACAACTTCAAAACGACGCCAAACCTTATACCTGTTTCCTCGATCGATCAAGTAGAACTTGGGGGATATTCTAGTGTCAGTCTGCAGGGACCTTAAGAAGTAATACATTCTGCTTAATCAGACCTGTATAGTAGGCAAATGTGGAAAGGAGGGCTGTCCTTAAAGAACCTCCCATAGGGCTCAGGGTTCTAAAGAATAATTTCGAAGAAGTCAAGCCAGCAACATTCGACCCCGAAGCACCATCCAGCGCCCCCATGAACCAGCAACCAACAATAGCATAACCTTTCTGCTAAACCCTCCGCCGTAAGACCTGTCGTTACAGAAAGGAGCCCCAAATCCGCAAGCTTCCAGAAGAAGCGAAGCCGGGCGCTATAGCCTCCTACGAGGCAGCGTCGGCGTTACCTACGCTGCCCCTCGCATGGCACCCAACCCTGGAGCTTTGAAGCCGTGTCCTAACTACACGAAACTATCCCCAAAACCTCACCTTGAGGAGAGCTTTGCACCCGCGACAATACAGCGACTAAACATATTATATATTAGTGTACATATATATATATACATATATACATACATACTAGTATAGAGTGGTACTGTTCCTCAGGTCTCCCCAAAGTCATTCTGGCATGACGGTACAGCGAAATATGGAGACCAGAATAGTCAACTAATGTAACGGCTTAACTAGGTTCCTGAGTGGCAGCTTTTTGCACTTTGGGTTCCCCTATTTGACCACATAATCAGAAAAAGGGTACCCCTATTATTACGGGGCTGCTCAGGAACCTAGCTAAACACTTGAATAATGTGTAAGAGTGCCCCGTATCGTCCTTACTGTATGTAGAGCATAGCATACCACGAAGTTTGAGTCTAAATGTTGCTAGTTTGGTCTGGATTTATTCTGCGTTTGGCGCGTTTTCTGATTTTCAGTGGGTTGGGGTGGACTCAAGGATTTAATGTTCACAAGACCGCGTCCTTTTTGTTGGTCGCACAAGGAGGAAGATGGCAGACCACAAGACTTATATAGATACATGCGCATGTACATGCACTTTGTAGTTATTCTGCATGAAGTGCTAAGTGTGCATCCGAATCCGTTGTGCAGCGATCCAGGAGGAAGAGTATGCGTAGGACGTCACAGCTTGGTAAAACTGACATAGCTACTTCAACAAACAGAATCTTGCTCCGGTGGCTCAATCCGTTGTTGCTTTCAGGGCTAAGTCCAACTAGTCCATATTGTTCAGCTCTGCCTTTAACTGAGCCCAACCCTAGCCTTCTAAACGCTTTTTCCCCAGAACCCTAAGCATCTATTAACCGTGCCTCCATGAGCACTGTCAGCTTTTGGGGTATGTGAAACTATACTGCCAGTTCCCCTGATGTCAAACCCCCGTGCTCAGGGTTGAAGGCTCCGTGATCTCTTGCAAGAAAAGGAAATTACTTATGCACGATGCAGCGGGTGGCGGGCCTTCGAACCAGTGGTGCACCGAACGACAGAAGAAGACGCAATGTAGACCACTGGCCTCTAGCCTTTATGGTGGAATCCTTATTGCGGTCCTTCTTCAAGGTCTCCACCAGGCGTCTACATCATCACTTTGGGTCATCAACAACAACAGCAACAGCAACAACAAAGACAGCAGCAGCTGCAACAACAACAACAATAACAACAACAGCAGCCACGACGGCAGCAACTGCAACGGCAACACTAACAGTACCAGTAATATTGGCAAAAGCAGCAGCAGCAACAACAACAACAACAAAAAAAAAAAAGGTACAACTACCGAACCAAGTACAAGACGACAGTCCACAACACTCGCTATAGGGCCGGAAGGATCAATAAAACCCTTCCTGAAGATCTCAGCCTCCATCCCCTCAGCTCAGCTTTAGGGATATGGCCATGTGAGGGTTTTGTGCTACCATTGCGAACACACTTCTCAGGACGTGATCTAGAAACAAACCTTGAACCCAAACCCTTCTGAAAGTCTTGAGTGAAGAACTACCATGTTAGGCTTGTGGCCCAAAGAAGACAGATACACACTCCAAAAATGGGAGAGCTTCATTCATGATTTTGACTGTGAGTTCCTTTTGGGTCTGGTTATTCTTAGGGTGGAGGACGTGGTCAGGCCGAAGCAGACCCGCTGCCATTCTTTATGGTACCATAACCTCCGCAAATCGTTTGCAGAAGGCGCCACAGCCACTGCTGAGCCTTTGCGAGAAAAGGGCAAGAGAAAGGGAAATCTTCGGTTTAGCCCCTCCTTGTTTCAGTTTAAGGTTTGGGGTTAACTTATAGTACCCTATTAAGGCGTACAAGCTTGTCCAGTGTTTGCTGTTGGTTGGGGTAGTCAAGTTCCCTTCACAACTAGCTGCACGTACGCTCTACTGCGTGTTTCCATTGTGCAACTTGTGCTTTCGTACCTCAGCAGTCAGGTGAAACCCTCTCCGATTGGGTCTTCTCATGTACTATCGGGATTCTTCGGTGTTCTTAACAGACTTATATTATACGGTGACCCAACCCTATTTCAATTATGAATGCCCGCGTGCTACTGTCATCCCCTGTCTTGCCGGCTACCATCCCTTAACCTCACCCAGGTATGCTGTAAACCTTTCGAACCCGAGCTTCGAGTCATTGGACATTTTGCTCTCCTAGCATAAGATTCAGGTAGGAATAGCGGTTCAGGTAGGAATAGCGGTTTTCAACACGTGGTCTCTCGAAACTCCCAGACGCTCACACCCCTTTACTGCCGGTACATAGTTGTAAACTAGGCCAGTATACTGAAAATATTGCCGAGAAGGTCTGGGTTTAAGGCTGAGGGTTGAGGGTAGAAGCTTGCAAAATACTATACTAGGATACTGGCCTGGAAATGTGGTACCTCACGACCTCCAAATCAGCTTCGCCACCAGGTCACCAGCCCGAATCGCCAAGCGTCAAGCATCGTCGCTGCACGTTCGTGTCCGGATCTCTGAAGATCGCCTTTCGGCTATCAAGGCCTGGAGTACTATGGAGGTCGGAATAACTACAAAATTTCATTCCTGGGGTTCCTGGTTATATCTATACTATAAGGTACCCGACCTAACCATTAAGGCCCTTATATCTGAAGCCGACTTGATCTCTGAAACTGAAGCTTGAGCCAGGCACAGGAATAAGTGGACAGCACAATACAAACTCCACACCTGAAGCCCTAAACCTTTACACCCTAAGCCTTCACCCTCAAACCCGAAGCCCTACACCTTAAAACCCTTGAAACTCCAGACCCCACATCCTAAAAACGCCCAGCCCTGCGCCGCTCAAAATGCAGCCTTGGCCGGCGGCGGGGAGTTGCCATGACCAGGCCCCGCCCACTTACGGGATCAGGGGTAACGGGGTACTGCGGGGATACTCAAGAGGGATCTATATCGGGCACTACAAAGGTACTATACGGGTTCTAACCTTACAGGATCGGGGGACTTAGTACCGACAAGGGGTCCTGGAAGGGTTCTGTAACACATCTGGAATGTTTGTTTAAGGGTTTAGAGTTGTGAGGGTTAGGGGATTCAGTAGCTTTTGGTTATAAGTAAGGTAAACAAACATGTATTCGATTATTAACTTGACTCGGGTATATGATAGTTTAAACGCTTCGCATCGTCCGCCTCGGCCGGCTGTACTTGAAGCAGGTGCATAGTTTCGGAAAGCAACAGGTATGTCACACAGGTGAGGTCTTGCGTGAATGAGTGCGTTTGCTTCAGAATGTGCTTTAGTGTCAGTATTTGTTTTCATGCTGAGGCTCTGAGCAGCAACCCCACGCAGAAGGTGGCACATTCCCTGCATTATCCTATAGACATGCCTATAAAATCGTGTTCCACTTCTCACTGCAACCTGCCATATGTTGGAAGGGGAATGGGGAATCAAGCCTTGCAACAAAGCACAAGACAAAGCCCCACAATTCAAAGGATTTGGCAGTCTTTGGGAGGGGGGGCTCTCGGCAAGCCCAGTCTCCGCGAGCAGAACAACAACAGCTCAGTAAGGTGCTGCACCTGGAGGTTCGTTTCTGCGAAGTGCCCTACGAAAACCCTCAAGGGTCAGAAGCCCTGTCAATTTCAACCGGTAGTATTCATCAGGGTCGATCCTACTTTGGTTACAAGTGTATGGAGACAATGCAGACTCCAAAGGGATACTATGCAGATACTGCTACTTAGGGGCATTCAGAGTTGGGATTTGCAGAGCTTGGGGCTCTCGGGTGTAGGGGTCAACGGCCTTAAGGCCCTCAAAGGATCCCCTAAAGGAGCCCTTAGAAGAGTCCTTAGAAGATGCTGGCTTTTGCTGCGTGACACAGGCGCAAGTCTTTGTCCCGATCTCGGCATGACGCCTTGTCTGCACAAAGGTGTCTGTGGCCTCCAGGACTGCCCAAAGGGCCCCGGAAGATCACAGAATTGTGGGTATCTTATATGTGGGTTTGGGTGTCCCTGAGAGTGACTGGCATGTCGAACGCATGTCGAACTCAATACAGGAAACCCTTCGGGAGGAGTCGCTATGTTTAAGAAGTCACCAAATTTTGATTCGAGGCTCCCAAACCCCACTGAAGACTGCCGTTTGGATTTCGGGTTCTCAGGTCTCCACGATCGATATTGCTTCCAGTACTTTTAAGCTTGCTAGCATACAAACATACAGAACTGTTGCGCTTCATCACACAGCTATTTCAATTCATAGCCCTCATTGGTTCAACGAATGCGGACTCTCACAGCCACCGGTGCAGGTACTTCTTTGCTGGGCTCTTGCGACTAACCATAATGTCAAGAAGCGTACAAGGTTACACAGTAACATCCTTCCTAATCATGGCAGCTTAAGCTGAGTTTCTCAACAACAACCCAAACATGTGAGGCCCTTCTATGTAAAGCCCCAAAAGCCCCTACTTAAACCCCTTACAGAGACATGACTTAGCAAGGACACTGCATCCGTGCAAAAGGCAATTAAGCGTTAAGAGCCCTAAACCCCTACACCCTAAACCCTCTACCCTAAGCCGTTTTTAATCGGATGCTTAAGCCCTAAACCCTAAATCTCAAACCTCTACACCCTAAACCCTCAACCCTAAACCGTTTTTAATCGGATGCTTTCTTGCCCTCGACCGAGCTAAGGATCCGAAGCCGGGGCGCCGAGGGAAGAGTTCGCGCACGCCCAGGTGCCCACAACGGAGAGTTGTGCGGCGTTGAGGATTCCCGGAGGTTCCAAAACCCATCACTAAGAAAGATAGCTTAGATTACGGAAGTATCAGAGATTTAAGTTGTTTCCTCTCTTAAGGGGTGGAATCTTTTTTGGCGAGGGCGAGAGAGCAGGTATCCCGAGAGCCTAAGCAAGCAGGAGATGTTGTTGGCGTTGCCCCCCTAAAGGTCTCAGTTTAACATAAGTATATTACACATGAGTTTCCAGGACATTCACTCCTCAAGTAAGAGGGGATGTAGGGTCTGCGGTTTCGGCTTAAGGAGATATTCGATATTCCAGAATTTGTCATAAGGGCTTCTCATTGTAATTTGGGGAAAGTTGGTCATTAAGGGTAGCTTCCTTTGTGGCTTCAGGTCTGCGGTTTGTGCTCACCTGGAAGCTTAGACCCCTAAGCGAAACCCCTACACCTAAACCCCTGAACCCTACACCCCTAAATGTACACTAAACCCCTAAACCCTACACCCCCAAACCCTCGACCCTACACCCCTAAACCCTGGACCCTGCACCCCTAAACCCCACACTCCTAAACCATAAACTTCCTATACCCTGAAGCCTGGGTTGAGGGTTTGGTGTTAGGGTCTGCCTTGACCCTTAAGAACCTCCCTGTCTTAGGGTTCCGTATTATGAGTTCCGTATACGTATATAAGTCCTCAAAAAGGGTAGGTTCTTTAGGCTTTGGGGTTTGTGGGCAAGCTTAGGGCTGGGGTAGGGAGCCGCAACAGTCCGAAACCCTCAAGTTCTAGAGCGTCAAGGCTAGGCCCAAGCTTCAGACCATCCTTAGGGTCCCTTAGTGTAAGGCTATTTTTGTATACCCGCAGTACAGACCATATGGCTTGAACCGGGAGATCGGGCAGGCACTAGTCTAGCCTTCGAAATCTTAAGCCCTTCCAGCTCTTTTTGGTCACTAAACCCGAAGCCTAATCCCTAAACCCTAAACCAAGAGGAACCTAATACCCTGAGCCTGGACCTTTAATCTCTCAAAGCCGCAACAACTCTCTCGGTAGGCTTTAGGGTTGAAAGGTTTGTGGGTTTGAGGGTTTAGGGTGAGGGGTTTACAGTCAAGATCCTACCCAGCGAAATTTGAGTGGGTTTAGGTTTAGGGTTCAGTGCCTCCATCCCCAAAATACACCTGTTACCCTGGACTCCTAAACCCGAACCTAACTCTGCAGCCCTTGAGCCCTTGGATCTACATGAGTACTACATATATACACATATGTGTATATACTGATATAGTACGTACAAGTATATATATATATATATGCATATAAATATAAATATAAATATGAATATAAATATAAATATAAATATATATATATATATATATATTTACGATAGTGTGTATCTATACATATACAACCATATATACATATATATGTTGTGTTTGTTTTCGAGCATCTTCAAAAGTCAGCCCCCTGCTTTGGTCCCAGGAGGCGGTCCGGAGAGCGCCGCGCCAGGTCGCACGGCCGCGGACGATCCCATAGGCTTGAATCTGAATCAGGGTATTGGGGTTTAGGCTTTAGTGAAGAGGTTGTCCGGCTTCGGCTTTAGGGGTTAGGGTGTCGGGTTTTTGTTTGGTTGAGGGGCTTCGAGGGCTGAGGTTTAGGGCTCTGAAGGTTTAGGATTTCGGGGGTTGACAGGCTCAGGGCAGTTTGGTGAAGGTCTGAGAAGTTCAGCGTGGTTTCTGGGTTCGACTCGTTCCGCTCGCAGGCGTCGGATACGTGTAGAAAGCTACCTCAAAAGCTTGTATTTGTGATCATCTTGAGAGGCAGATCTCGCAACTCCTTTAACCCCCAATGCTGCAAGGTCTCTACTCCCACAGCACTCCAATGTCTTGCATGGAGAATCCCAAACACTCTGAGCTCTGCCCCCATCTTTGAGAGCATGGGTTTACCATGTAGGGCCAAGGTTGCCAGGACTTTTGTTCATATACAACCCTAAGTAATTAATTAGTAGCATTACTCTTATATAGCCCTATAATGCATATTCTAGACAATACCCCAACCCCTGTTCAAATTATTGAGGGATCAGAGCTATGTAGGGTAACACCTCAAGGGTACAGCCCGTCATCAGGATCAGACATGACTCTGCTATGAGTTGAAACGATGCTTTGTTGTAGAGTAGTGAACCTTTAACCTGTGTTGGGCATTATAACCCCATATAGCCGGCAGGATTAATAAGCCAGGATAAACAAGGATGTCTGTACTGCTGGCTCTTTGAAACAGACGTGCTGGAATGTCGTCAACTTGCTTCAAAAGCCTAAATGAGGTTCATCAGACAACCCCGTAGAAAAATTATATAACCCCATAGAAACCCTTAAGGGGCTTTTTGGGAACCGTGCATAAACCCTGTGGGTTTTGTGTTTGGGGACATGTTCTCAGGCTTTTTACAAGGCTTCTTCTGGCCTCTCAACGTCCGCGGAATGCACCCAGGCTGTGTTGGAACAAGTTCGGCCAAACCAAAGCAACAGAGCCGTCGAAGACTCGAACATTCACGAAATTAGATATGTTTTCAATCCCTGCGCGATTGTTTGTTGTGAAGGACGGCAAGCACTCCAAGCAAGTTCAAACCATGTAGTGCGTAAGTCCTATCGACAGTTAGTTGTTGCGTGATGCATGATCACCGACAGGGCGCATCATTCCGAATCTAGACGTGCTGGCGCCTACAGACCCAACCCCTGTGCACTCGTATGGTCGGGGTCGTGTTCACGATCCGCTCAAAACTCGGGTGACAAGATCGCGCGTCATAAAACGATGTGAGTCAAACTTTGCGTGTTCATTTTGGCCTGCAGTTGCTCCGCCTATCGGTCTGTAAATGACCTCTGCTGGTGCGAACGGCTGCCGTGAAGATCGTTATCACAGCACAGCCCACCAATTCGGAGTTACAGGGTGGCGCTTAACAACACGTACATGTTCTGGGCTTAGTCGGCCGACGTCTTGTTCAGGCGTCACATCGCAGGATGACCACAACCTGGCAAGCGGAAACGCAAACAACGAAGCCGAGTCGACTTAGCTAACCTCATAATGCCAGTGCCACCGGATTGCCGTCTTGAACAAGCCAGGGCCACAGTTTGACGCACTCAAGAAACCCATTGGAGCTCTCACGAACCCTTTATCAATTCTGTGCCAGCAAGGAATCAGGCAATAGTTGTTTGGAACAAAAGCTGTTTGATGACATCCAGCTCGGGTGCAGCTTGTACCGATTCGTGGCAGCCTTTCCAACATACTGCGAACACATACCACAGAGAAGCTGTCGACCGATCGTCAGATTACATGCTGACTTCGTTTAGTCCGAGCAAGGCACTGGGGCTTTTACCGGAAAAGCATGGATTTCTTGTCCATGCGCCTACAGAGTCTCATGTAGCTACTTGACAGAAAATTGTGCTAAGTTTACCTGCCGCATATCCGAATCGCTGCAGGTTCTCGTGATGAAGCACACGTCTTTTTGAAACTGTTTTTGTTATCAGGAAGCCCTTTCCCCAATCTGGTTCCATCGCCTCGACAGTGGAGGCGGCAGTCCCGCGAACAGCGGAGGGGCCGGTCTCGCGACGGGCGCACGGAAAGGCGCACCGGATCAGGGCTATATTTCAGGGTATAAAGTTGCTCCACACTTGCACGCCATGGCATGAACTTCACCAAGCAGCAGGCTCGCGCACACACAGTGACACAAGGGGACCATCCGAAATCGCTGAAGCACACGGGGTTTTTGCGTTGGGTGAGTTTGCAGGTGGCTTTCAATTTATGATTTGGCACTTCAGTGCGAACAGCATATAAATCCGTCGAACCCCGATTCAGAAAAATCCGCTCAAATAGCCCCTGCTGTGACGTTTCCTAGTTCTCATCGAAGTTATTGGATGCAAGAAGAGGCACAGAACACATATCTTCGGTGAGTACACACAGCTTCTGCATCAATCTTGTTCAGCAGTTTCCGGGCCGACTTTGCAACATTTCAAGCATTTGCATTGAGTTGGCTGTTAACGGCAGAAGCACTATCAACCATGACCGACTCCAGATGGCAAGGAGTCGACTGTTCAACCAAGAATTCTCAGACTATCCGCGTTGCATGCACGAGTGTTGACATCCAACATGCTTGCGCCGCTCGCCAAAGCCCCATGAACAGCCAACTTCCAAGCTTCGGACATTCGCACAGTGTACAGACCTGGCGAAACAGTTCCAGGTGTTTTGTTGTACGGACCGATGCAATCTTACTGCCAGGGAGCCGCTGCGACGCACCGGCCGCTCAAGCGACCGGCAGGAGGTACTTTTGCAAGAATTGTTCTGCTTGCTTTGAATTGGTTTTAGATACCTGCGTTGGTCTTAGAACACGGCATCCCCAGTATTCAGAGGTCGTCTCCAACACACGAAGCACGCAGAGAAAGGAATCAAACTCACCACATGCCCCAAGGCTCTGGACAGAGTAGACAACAAAAGACGTGTGGAGGACGTATAGTACGAAATGATACCCATATCCCGACCTGCAGGGTAACCCCAACAACTACACAAGCAGCAAGGGTGTGCGCTCAGGTTTGTTTGGGTTAGGTCTGTAGTTTAGGATTTCATGTGTGTTTAGGTCTGTGAGTCTGTGAGCGGTTGAAGCGAGTAGTTACCCCAAAAGCGCATAGTTCAGATCCCGCTTTTCAGCGAGTGCGAGGGCGGTGGAGGGAGGCGCAGCCGGCGGCGCAGCGAAAAGCGAGGAGCGCTTGGGGCGAGGGGACGGTGAGGGGATTTGGGTTTTGTTACTTCATTGGGTGCTTTCCTTTCGGGTGCTTGATCAAAGTGAGTCCCAAAAAGCCCGAAATTTGTCTTTTGTTGTTTACCCTCTAGGGGACTGATGGTTCAGTGTCAATGGGTAACGGAAATGGTTTCAGGCTAGGAATTCAAATCTCTTTTGACTGAGGGATGTCAGATTGAATGTATTGGAGTTTCAGGTGTAAGTTTGATTTGCTTGGTTATTCAGCTGAGGGGTTGAACTCCAACGTCAAGACAAACAGTGATAATGTTTCCCATAAGTCCACTGCCCTGGAATTAGAGTGCACTTGCTTACAAAAAACAATATCTTAAAAATAGTGTAGTCAGCAACTTAGGTCAAACTGCACATTCAGGGAAGCATCGTACTTACAATATTCATGTTGTGTGGCACTTCTGGCAGCTTAAATTTAAATTGAGCGCAAAGAACTTCAGAAAGCACAAAAACCTTATCACATAACATCCTACTTATAAACCGCTTATTGCACCATGAAATGCCCTTGGAATCACCCGACCAAAACTCTCGCAGCTTCAATTTATGTCTGGCACGGGGAATCCTTGTACCCTAGCCTTACACCTTGGAACCCTAGCCCAAAACCACCGTGAACTCAGGGGAGCGCAAGCGAAGCTCCTCTGAAGAGTCTCTCTGTCCAGGCCATGCCCTGTCAGTGAATTTGCAGGGTATTTCGGGTTTAGTGTATGAGGTTTGGGGTTTAACCGCGCAGGGTTCAGGGCTTTGTGCTGTCACATAAACATGCCGATGATGTTGGTACGCAGACCCTTTGGGTAACTGATGGCTTCATTGAAGCATGACCTTGCTCAGAGGCGCTCGGCTTGCTGCCGCAGGGGTAGCTGGGATCTCAGCACTCGTAAAGCAGCGTGAAATTTGGATTCGAAACTGTGGTAGCAATAGTAATAATAAGAGCAATAATAATAGCAACAAGAATAGTAGGCCTTATGGAGTAGAGTTGTTGTTTCAGAGCTGTCGGGTTCTTGGGTTGCGATAGTGTATGTTTCAGATGGTGTTGAAGGGCCAACCTAGAATTGGGCCAAGGATTGCAGAAGCTGCGAGTATACAGAGCGAGAGTGATGGTACTTGAGCGATATGCGGCTCTAAACCCTAAACCCTAAAGCATTCCGCCCGAAAGCAAGTGACAAGTCCACTCCGATCACTTAGGACCCGATGGCGATGTTGGAGGCTGGTTCTCGGGGCCTCTTTTCGAGGAATTTTTGTCATAGGTTTGGTGTTTAGAGTTAAGCGTTTGCGGGGTGTTGGAGCCCTGGGGCTCAGGA
>CAJNDV010026646.1:0-12305 GCA_905221635.1 Symbiodinium sp. CCMP2456 | reverse complement strand
ATGATTGCTGTTCAATTCACTGCCGTGTCTCTGGCTGTTACGCTTGCTGGTATATGATTATGGTTTTTAGCATTTTTCCCAAGACGTCGAAACAAGCCGCCAAAAGAGTTGTGTAAGAAAAGAGACACAAACCGCCAGCTGAGAAAAACCCTGGATGGGAGAGCAAAGTTCCGGCTCGCAAAGGGCGCAACCCACGTTGAATCCTCCGTCGCGTAAACTTCCCAAAAACTAAATTGAAGTGTCGCCAAGAGCAGGTAGGGAACCCGCTAACCCTCAAACCCGCAACCAAAGTGGAAGACGACGAAGACCCCTCTTCAGGCTCTGTAAGGTTTTGAAAACAGGCTTTTGAAGAAGTGCAGAATGGCACTAAGGGCCATAAGGCGTTGATAAGACCTGCAACGGTTCCAAAATCTGGAAACCTCAAAGAGCTTTGCCTTGAATCCTCATCTCAGAATTGAGCGCTCAAGCCCTACTCAAAGGATCAAGGGACAAGTAGGTGGAGTCATAAGTACCCAGGCTGGGGTTATATGCTACTCTAGCTTTTCTACCTTACTGACAAACCCTACTGAGTCCCCTGGCTCTTGAAGTGGAGCCTTGACCATGGCAGACGTGGGAGCCCAAAAAAAGGCCCCCCAAAGAGAAGGGAAAATGTGTCCCCGTGTCTTTAGGCACGGTACCTTTCACTAGGACCTAGAAGCCCCCTGCAAGACAGCGTAGAGCCCGAGCCCGGACAGGGTTTAGGATTCAGCGTCAAAGACCCAACAACATGATCTTCGAAGTTTGCAGATGAAACCCTAAACCGTACTATGCTGTGAACATACATGCAGGGGTGGTAAAGGGGTCCTTAGAAGACAAGAGCCAGCTGAAACTCCTCCTGAAAACCCGAAGCAGCGATTCGAAAGAATAAGACTATAGAGGTGCCTACTCATAAATACCTACAAGGGCCCCAACTGTACAACCAAGTTGAAAGCGGCCCAGGTCCAGAGCTTTGGCCCATCGCACGCCGAGGGCTCGGGAGGTCAAGATTTGGTTGGGGTTTCGGGTTTTGGGTTTCAGGGTTTTGTTTCAGAGCTTTTGCCCAGGTTCCGAAGGGGTACATTTCAACACGGGGTGGCTCATTTGGCGTCCTTCGAATACAGATCCTCCATGCTTCCACGGGATGTCTGTGCAGCACATCCACAGCCTCCTCCGAGTAGGTTCCTTTCATCTTAAACCTCGAACTCAGGTTTACAAACTCTGTACAATGAAGAACCAAAGATGGAGTAAGCTAGAGTATCCAGCTGCTCCGGCCACAAACACTTTAGGAACAGTTCGTTGAACACTGGACCTCACAGAGTAGGAGTTGCAGCAACGGCATTTGAATTCTCCTTTTCTATTTGCATGGCAGGCCCCAAACCAAAATCTCCAGGCTCTGAGCCACAATTGCCCTGCCACGCCGATCTGCTGAGGAAGAATACCGGCTGAAGCCCTGGATCGGTGAAGTCCGAAGCAGAACGCGAAACTGTTTCACAGAGCGATACATCACAGACCACAACTGCACGATAGCTACAACGAATGCTACGGTTACCATGACGCGTGCAGCCGTACGCCATATTTACTCGGAGGGCTATGATCTCTGCGTTGGTGTTTCAGTTTCTGCGGCTAGGCTTCAGTAGCTCAGGCATCACAACTGCGCAAAAACATTGAACGGACATGCCACTCGGTGCACCATCTGCAGGTGTCGGGGTTTACTTCAAGGCTTGGTTTTGAGAGCATGCCATGTATGGTCCAAATGCAGGTCGATCTTGGCCTATTCCCGTCCAGGCTTAGAGGCTTACAGGCTTTGATCCTGTATTTTCATGAAGCTTTGTTTACCTGTGACATGGCCAGTTTCAGTTATGCCGGCTGTCGTATTTCAGCCTGAGCTTGCCATGTTTCCGCCCGTAGGACCCTGCACATTTCCCGCCAGAGAATGCTCGAGGCTTTAGAGGGTTGCAGATTGTTAACACCCGTTAAGCACGGTGTAGTATGACATGCAGCCCTTTGCAGACATGTAGCACTGTAGAGGGATCACAGATCTTAAGGTGTGTCCGAAAGGGAGCATATCTGACACATTAGGCACGAAGCCTGCCTCTGAGTTTCGAACTGTTTCAACAGATTGGGACTTGGAGGTCAAACACACATGAAAGAACATGCAATCCCAAACGCATGCTTTCGTTCCGTTAGCATCCTAAGGCCGAATAGCGCCACGGGAAGAACTGGGGGCAGGGGTCTTGGAAAAGTAGTCATAACAAGAAAACTAATTTGCATGACAAGACTAGCATAGCCCCGAGGCCTACAGTTCCGTGATGGCCTCTAACGACCTATGAATACCCAGGCGTTCCAGGTTGTAGGACCCAGAGCAGACTCCTGGCCCCGTGCACGCTAGCTACTTTAAGCTTTAAGGTCTAGTTTACTAGTTACTCGACCCGTGCAGCATCCGTATGTTACCCTTATATTACCCGTGTGCCATTTATATCTTGGGGTCTCCCTATCGAGATCACTTCAAAGCCCTGACGCTTTCAAACAAATCCGAAATGGTGATTCGGTCCTGGGTCGAGCAAGGTCCGAGGGTTTCCGGGTCTTTAGGTGTTGGGGTGTTACGGTTTAGGGCAGTTTCGAGCTTGTGGCTTTTAGTGTTGAAGGGATTAGTGTTTTGGGTTTTGGTGGTAAGGGCTTTAGGATTTTAGGGCTCAGGGTTTTGGGTTGAGGTGTTCGGGGTTTCGGGTTTAGGGTTTGAGTGTTTTCGGGTTTCGGGTTTTGCGCTTCAGGGTTTCGTTCCTGTCTCATCTTGAATTCCAGGTCTCGGAGTTAGTTGCTCAAGCTTGCGTCAGAGTTTTGGGGTTAGAACATGATGAAGACTAAGTCAATTCTATAGTATGGCTAAATGAATACCACAGAGAGATGCTTGTAAGAGGAGCGTTGATGCCTCGCACTGCGACGAGCCATGGGTGCACTTCCCTGGCGACTTGTCGCGCTCTTAAAGAGCTCTTTGTTTTTTCTGATCTCTGGCAGGGAGCTTTGCCTACCTGATGGCATTCCAGAGAGACTTAGGGGTACTTGGAAGCATTTTCGGATTTTTGGTTCTCGTAAATCTCCAAGAACCAGCTAGTATATGCATGTTTGCAAGGGTGCCAAGTTCAGAAAAGGAGCAGCTGGCAGAACATCCAGGAGGAGGGCTTGGAAAGTGCAGGACTTCGCGAGACTGCGATCCGGATGGTCGTGTATGATTGGATATCTGCAGAGGTGGCCTCAGAGCTCACGGGGATCTTGCTCTCAGAGGTCTTGGGCTACAACGTTACAATGAACACTGAACGAGCTACGGAATCCGTCGCGGGCTCGTTGCAGCTCGCTGGTTGTGTTTCGCAAGACTGCAGCGAGAGACAGCCGCGAAGCCACGTGGCCATGGACCCAGGGCCAGGGCTACCCATCCCGAAGCCCCCACAGCCTCCAAGCATTACCGAGCCCCGAAGCTCCGAAACCCCCAAGCCCAGCCTTGAAGGACACCTGGCTCTGGGGAACTCCCGGGGAGTTTGCGAATTTGGAGACCACGCGCCCCAGCCTGGCACCACGAAGGTTAGGCTCCATGGGCTGGACCGGCCAGGAGCCAAAAGGGGGCACAGAGCTGATATAGGGCCAAAACAAATTTTACTTATAGTATAATATCATGGGAATCAGGTAAAGGGGCTTGAGGCGAATCAGAGGTACCTCAATGAAGGCGTCCTTGGAATCAGGTAAAGGGGGCTTTTCTGAAGATCCGAGGAACCTTAACGAAGTGGTCTTTGCAAGCAGGATTTAGGGGTCTATGGCAACTATAGAGAGTTACGTTCAATCCGGCGTACACCTTGACGCAGAGAATGGGTCATTGATTCTTTTTGGGTCTGTGGTCATGGCATCTGTGCTCTAGAGGTCGGAACAAAATGCTGTTTAGCGAGTCGACTATCTCCACAGGTCAAACAAAACCCTTGTGCTCCCCAACCCAAAGCCCTGAGCCCTGCACCTGAAATCTTGAACCCTTAACACTTCAACCCCCAAACCCTAACCCCTTGCAAGCAAACTCTGAAACTCCGTGGAGTCCTAAAGCCCGAACCTCGAAGAACTGCCTTCAAACCCTGACGCCCCCAGGAGTCCCTCTATGTGAAAGGCTCGGTACGTGAAGAGGCCTACCACGCCGGTGGTCTTGCGTTGGATTTCTACAGGAGTTACAACACCTCCGTGCATCTGGGGCTAGTCGACAGTATCATAATTTACTAACTGCGGTTCCAAAATATGGGGGACCGTAAGGGAATAATATATATATATATATACACATGTAGATATATATATATATATGTATATACATATACAGATATGTGTATATATATATATACATTTATTTCGTTATTTATTTGTTTATATGAATTCATACTTATGTTTATATATTTTTGCTTTTATGTTTGTACTCATGTATTTATTCAGATGTGTATAGAGGTATATCCAGTATGATATTATACGAAGTTTTACAACGGTGCATTCTGGTGGAAAATGTTGGTTGCACGGGGGGTATTGTAATATAATATAGGGACGACATTCATATGATTACCAACTTGGGCTTTGCTTGGAAAGCCTGCTTGTCAACATTTCTTGATCCCCAACATCGGTCAACTTGATCCTAAGCCCCAAGCCCCCAAGCCATTAACCCCGAAGCCCTTCTGAAAAGGGAGCTCAAAAAAAAAAACGAAACCCTTAACCCTGATACCTAAGGCATCAAGCGGCAAAGTTCTTCAGCCGCGTCTCCGACCTGGACACTGCACAGTTTGTCCCCTGCAACTCGAGCAACTACGAGTCGGCCAGCGATTATCAAATGAGGCCACGGCTTAGGGTTTAGGGTGTAGGGTTTAGGTTAGGGGTTTAGGGTTTTGGGGCTTGGGGCCAAAGCGCTTGTAAGGGATTTATCGGCTAGGGTTTTTGGAGGTTGTAGGGCCCTCGGGCGGAAGGCTTGGTAGAAGGGCAATGCATAGCCGACTGTAACTGGGATGAGGGACCAAGAGGACAACAAGCCCCGCATGCCATGTCCAGATCAGGACCTATGCAGAGGTGACAGGAGATACAGAAGGCGTTGTCGGAACTCCAACTGGTTACATCGCCAACTGTCCGGATGACTACTTCTGGCTGTCTCCAGCTCCTCAGCATCTGCCATTCATGCGAAAAACAAGCCAAATCCCATAAACTCTAAGCGTTGCAGTATCAAGCCAAAGTATCTCCTGAAAGACTATAAAGCCCCCGTAAAACTCCGGTACTTCCTTCTGGTTTTGCACATTCAGGTTTCGGGGTTCCCTGAGGCTTGTCGCCACAACACCTCGGAGTGCATTCCCGTCATTGCGGCTGGGTTTGGCTGGAACTATTACGCCTCTGGGACTTCAGAGGCTAAGAGGAGCTTCAGGGTCTTCTCGGCTTCGCAGGTTTCAGAGGATGGGAGTTCTAGGATTCCCATGTTGGGGGTGTAGGAGAAGCTCGGAGCCCAACATCCAGCCTGCAGGGTTAAGCTTCGAAGGAGCATGCTTGCTTGAGCTCCCGGGATTCGGACCCCCCATCTTAAGACTAGGACTAGTATGCGGATCGAAACGATTACCTATATCAAGTTATTTCGTGCATCTGTTTCATACAACTGTTGGTTACTAGGGTCCCAGCATTACCCTATGGTGGCTAGGCCTGACGTATCCTGGACAGACCTTTCCAGCGCCAGGTGTGGATGCAGTGGTCTACCTGGTTTTCCATGCCGACAGCAATCGGCATCGCCAAAGAAGGTCACTGGGAGTCAGTGGTGGAGAACTTTGAGACGGTTTTCTATTGGTGGTATCCTGATGCAACTTTCCTGCATCTGGATGCATGGATAGTGGCGATGCCACGGCACTCGCGGCGCGAGTGGGCTGTGAACTTGTACCGGACTGGCTTTCCGGAAGTGATTGTTGAGAAGCTCGTATCAAGTCACCTCCCTGTTCTGGCGCCTCGAGTTTCGCGGTTCTTGGAGAAGTTTTTAATGGATTTGGAAGATATCCAAGGCCTTTTGCTGGAGGTCCATGAAGGAGCGACTCCCTGGGCTGCTGCCTGCAACTGGATTCGGCTTAAGAGGAGCCTTTGGACAGAGTGGATTCCTGTGGACACTCAATGCCTAGCAGGGGAAGGGCTGCAAAATTCCTTGGGGGAATATGTCAGCAACCGCTCTGAAGCGCTCGGTTGCTCGACATGTCGTCCCGGCAGCTTCTCCAAATCTATGGAGGATGACACTGGTCCATCCTTCGTGTGTGAGCCGTGTCCTCCAGGAACTTTCGAAAGTGCCTTTGGTCAGACCGCTTGCGTGGAATGCGATGCAGGGACCTTCACAAACAGCTCTGGTAGAGCCCATTGCGATTACTGTGACCTGGGTCGGTATGCAAATGCCAGCGGAATGACTTTTTGCCATGCCTGCGGCAGTGAGCATTGGACTACCAGCCAGCTTGTCGCGAGCGATGGTGCAGAGACATGGGTTCAAGTGACTGGAGTGACATCAGAGTCATTCTGCACTTGCATCGCAGGTTGGCCACTTGTCACAACCTGCAGCCTACAGCATGTTAGTCGCACATGTGAGACCAGATTCCACATGCCAAACGCAATGTCTCATACACCAAGCCCAACACAGCCACCGTTGGGGGGCGTTTGGCTTAAACGACCACTTAAGCAGGTGTCAAGCCGTCGCCTTCCGGCCCAGGTTTCTAAACCAACAGTCGATTTGCCAGCGGTGCATCTGGGGCTCCCGGTGCGTTGGGAGCCAGCTGTGGCTGCTTCCGGGCTACTCCTCCAGCGTGGAGGACACCCTAAACCCCCACACCGCCCCAAACCCCTGCCCCGGGCTCGTTGGGAGAGCCGTTCTGTTTTGGGCTCGATGGGAGACCCTAGGCTTCGCAATCGGGGCATGAGACGCGCTTTAACCGACACCCCACCACCTAACATCGATCAGTTCCTCCCCAAATCCTGACTTCGTCCTAGAGTAGGTGAGCCTTTAGTTGTCCCCAGGATACTGGAAACGTAAGCTAATCCACTTGGGTTCTGGAGATGGGTCCTAAACCCTGAACCCCTCAACCCCTGAACCTCTAAAGCCCCAAAAGCCGAAGCCGAAGCTGCAAAGCTGTTGAGGAGCCGGGATCCTCGGATGCAATGAGAAGAGCCGAGATCCGATGAGTTTCTTTGAATTGCTTATTAAGGGGTTTTGTAGGGTTTCGTAAAGTGCTTCAGAAGGGCTCTCTGCAAGCATCTAGTCAAGTCCCTTGTAGTAATGGGGTCTTATAGGGCTCTTTACAGGGGCTGTATGCAGGTTTCTAAAAAGGTGTCTACGAAACCCTCATGGACGGGGCACCAGGGTCTATTTGGGCACCTTGCACTGTTTGCACGCCGACCTCCTGCAAGTACCATGAAGATTCCAGCCCCAAAACCTGCGTCCGAAACGGCCTCGAAAAACGCTCAGATGGTCTATGCGAATGGGAGCGGAAGGTGGTTTGGGGGTCGAGCTACGTCAGCCGATCTACACCCGTTGCTACCTTTAGGACTTAGGGCTTTCAGGCTCAGCCGAGCCGCAGGTCTGGGACTACAAGGTAAGCTGAGCTGCGTGCAGGTGAGGCCTCAGCCTCGGGTTTACGCGCAATACTTACCCAAACCACAACAGTCATTCCTATCTTAGAGACGCTACGTTCTACCATGTAGGTTTTCAGGCGTTTGGGGTTTGGGGCGCTGGTGCCACGGACTCGGGGACAGTAGTTGGGTCCTGTGTTCCAAACACTCATCCGTGTTCCAGGAGTTGAGGTTGTCTACGATAGGGGCCTTTGAAATCAGACTAGGCTTGTGGGTTATACTTGGCTGGACTTTCTAGACTAGACCCAAATCCAGATTTTTCCTGCACTCAAAGGAATGGTGTACAGATGCTTTGGACGAGCCTCCCGCTGCTCGGGTGGACCACCGGGGTCTTGTGCACCTGGGCGAGATCCTGGGACGATTACGTGCTCAAAGCTGCAGAAAACTCGCAGCCTCAGTCTTTGGGGGTGCGTCTAGGGCCTTCAGGGTTCTAGAAGGCTGAGGGTTTGTGAAAGAGGTGTTTTCAGCAGGTTTTTGTAATCAATGTGACTCCCTCCCTCCCACAACCTGTCGGCGAGGTGCTCCGATTGTCTGCCGGGGCGAATGCCCCTTCAAGATGGGTCCTGTGGCCCTTGGATCGCCACGTCCTATGCTGCTTTCGGAGCGGTCGTCTTTGCCCTGGTGTTCCTTTGCTACGAAGAGTTTAACGGGTCGAAGGTTCGGGACTCAGGATGAAGGTATTTTGTTCGCGTTGCCGCGTAGGTTCTGCATCGCTCTGGTCTATGTCGTCCTGGCGCTTCAAGCAGACCGGGCTACGCAACCGGGCCATTTGTTCGTGGGCATTGTGGCTTTAAGCCAGCTTGTGACCCTTATCCAGCAGCTGCTCGTCGTCAGCAAGCTGGGCATCGAGTGGCACGAGCCCGTGAATGAGATTCTGAAGGGCATAGCAGTTTTGGGCGTGGATCTGGATATGATTGCATTCTCATGTGTTGCAACTGTCAGTCCGGTCCTGAAGTATGTTCTCTCTGTGTCAGTTACACCGATACTTGCCTGCATCGCTCTGGTTCTGCACCTGTTGGCTGTGGCGTTCAAAAGATATGTGAGGCAGAGCTTAAAGGCGGGAGTTTGAAAACAGCGAGGGGCCCTGGTATAGAAAGTTGTGTGTATGTTCGTGCACATGTCTGTATGTATATATATATATATGTATATATATATATATATATATGTCTCTATATATATATATATATACCTATATTTGTGTATATATATATACATATACATATAGAGCGAGAGAGAATCTAGAGATACACAACAAAGCTGTACATAGATAGATCGGTCCATGGATGGATACAGATATAGACAGATATAGATCTCGAAAGGAGGGTGTGACGCTGTTTCTAAGGAACCCCCCAAACGCAGGCACCCTTTGCTCCTTTTGAAGCCCAGAGGTGAGGCTGGATGCGAGCCAGCTCCTGCGGACGGTGGGCTCCCTGGTGTCGCTGCTCTTCATCGGAATCTTCACGGCCTTGGTCACGCCCTTTCAGTGCAACTCCCACCCAAACGGCCGAATGAGCCTGGGGCTTCTCAAAAGGGCTCAGGGTTTAAGGAGCTTAGGGACTTTAGCGTTTGCAGATATAGCCAGAAGAGAATCCCGAGAGGAGCTGAGAAGGTTTCACACCTGGCAGCCAGAAGCGAAGCGTCCAGACATAGCTTACAGCCGAGGACCATCCAGCAGTATGCCTCAGTCTTCTGCAATCTGCGTGATGCACACCTGCAGATGAGCGTGATCGGCGCAGTGGCATGCTTGATGCCACTATCCTTTCTGGCTGTGTGCATTTGGATCATCCACCTGGAGCTTCCCAAAAGGCTGCTTCGGGCCGATGCCACCTACTGCCGGGCATGCTCATTCCTTTGGCTGCGCTTTCGTCCCGGAGGGGAGCGTTTCGTCATCTTCATGCAAGTGAGCTGCCCGGCGAGAATCGAATCACCAACGGGATTACTGTATGTTATGAAAAGCTCATGTCGGAACATCAGAGGAAACGCGCTGATGGTGCTGTGCCCGTTGCTTCCCTCGGTTTCAGTGAAGCTGGTAGTGCTCAACATGCTCCTCTACGTGAGCTTAATCGCGATGACCGTGAGCCAACCCTGGCGAGTTCCCGCAAGCAACGTGTTGGACACACTGCTTCACGTGGGTTTGCTTGTACCTGGGCTGCATCTGTCGCCCCGCGTCTCAGAATGCTCACAGAGTTCAAGCCTTCAGGTTTCAGGGCCCTCATGTCACGGGCGTTTTATAGAGATCTGGCGGGAGCCCAGAGAAGGTTTGAGGCTTCGAGGTTCAGGGATGGGCTTGCATCGCAGGTGGTGCTCTACATGGCATCCCTCTTTGCCGGCCACGACGTTGACGGCGCCAGCCTGGTTCAGGCAACTGCCATCTCCTTGTTCTTCCTCGTGATGATGGTAGTGGCAGTTGCCGTCGCTATCCTCTACGGATTCGGCCTGTACCTCGTCCGCCAGAATCGGAAGCCCTGGCGCTTCTTCATCTCCCATCACAAGCGTGCAGTCGGCAGCTTTGCGCGACTTCTGAAGATCCAGCTGCAACAGCGGGGCTCTGCCTTCAATGTTTTCTTGGACACCGACAACTTACGGGATCTGACGGAACTCTTCAACTTCGTCAGGGACACCGAGACTCTTATTATCTTGGCCAGCCCAGGAACTTCGGCTTCCGCTTGTGCAGTTTTTCTTTTGGCATTTAGCCACCATGCGGGAACGGGAGTTGGTGACAGGAAGCCCAAGCACAAGCGAGTTGAGGCATTATGGGGCGCAAATGGTGTGTGGGCGAGGTCGTCACCGCCAAGTTACACAAGGCTGCAGTGGCTCCCATAGCCTACCCACTATCTTAGGTGATGCCGTGCTGCGCCGCTTTTGCAAACTTGGGTGTGTGGGTTTGTGTTTGTGTGTGTGGGGGGGGAACGATTCCAGGTTCACAGCGTTGTCGTCAGATGGCCGAATTTCACGGACCCGAGTGCCACCACACACGAGGATCTCTCATTCGCCATTCCCGGCATTGAGGCTTTAACAGCCTACAGCATATCCCTGCATGATGTTTCGAGCACTTTGCACTGGATGAAGACTTTGGATTCCTTTCCTTTCCCTCATTCGCTGGATACGGAGAGCAGCTGGGTCGCCTTGGTCTGAACCGTCACAGGCCCTTATGTCTGAGGCAGGAAGGCTACTGTAGGGATCTTTCAATCGCCCGAGGTATTGGGAAGATCTGCGATGCCTTGACGGGTACGGTCCTGCCATCTCTGGAGAGAAGATCAGCTCGCCCAGACTGCGTCATTCTTGTAGATCCTGCAAATCAGGAGGCTGTTGCAACCGCACATATACTTTTGGAGCTTCTGAAATTGGGCAAAGAACTTCGACTGTCTCCAGTGGTCCTGAAAGCAGGGGAAGACTTTCCGGACTATGCTGTGAAAACCCTCCTGGTTTGCTCTTCCGGGTGCTTCCAGTCGGAGGCCGTTGCATCTTGGCTCATCAACCTTCCCTGGCCGCAGCCCTCCATCTTTCCTATCTTGGCAGAGCCTGATTTCGCCGTCCCGGCAGAGCCCTACGAGAACGCGATGCTCGGAGTGGAAGGAGCTTTCACCGACGCAGAGCTGGCAACCTACGCATCTGTCCTGCAAGTTGTCTTCCAGGAGATTGCGAGCGTCTTGGCGCCGCAGTCTTACTCCAGCACTCAAGACGCTTGGGCATACTGAATCTCAAGGCTTGTCCTTGGCATCAAGCTTTGTCGTGCTGTTGCTTTGAGGGCCTACTACGGAGGCCGGAATCTTTACAAGACTATCTGTAAGGGTTTTCCAGTGATATAAATTTGGCGAACACTGCCCACAAACCCGGTTCTAATTCAGAGGGCCCCTTTTCAATAATGTTCTTATATAACCCCTGTAACCCCTATAGAACCCTGAAACGAACCCATTCTAATGATTGAGGTGTCTACTAGAAAAGGCCTCGTGAAAACCCTTACAAACTCTTATGGTAAGCTTTTTCAATTTCAGACCCTTCAACGAACAAGATTGAAATTCATAAGGCCCCTATATCCTGTATTCTCAGAGGAACCCTTACAGAAACCTCATGTTGGCCCTATATTATAGAGCTCTTATTGTCACAATGAGAGCCCTTTAAAGCAACCCTGAAAGTAATTTGTCCGTGTAGAGACCCTTTTAAAAGAGCCCCTTGTTTAACAGAAGTGCAGCTCGAAGGAAGGATCAAAGGAGCCCCTGTAAAGGAACCTTTTTAAAGACGCCCTTTTCAAGTAACCCTTTCAAGGACCCCTTCACAGGGACCCTATCATAGAACCCGAGAGTACTTTTAGGACCGCATAAGGTAAGGAGACCCTTTTCCTTCGTGAGCGAAGGAAGATCTCGAGCTGCGCGCCAAGCAGATTGCTGTCCGCCTGCAGTCCAAGACTTCTCGGACAAAGGAGCTCCGAGCTCCCGGGGAGGTCAGCGAGGATTTATTCCGGATTTAGCTTAGGGCGGACTTACTTTTAGCTTTTAGGGAATTTTTACGGGTGTAGTTTAAGCTTCAACGTGCACTGCTCACTGCTACGGCGAGCAGCGCTGTAAACGAACGGGCGAGGCATGCAAAATGCATCCCAAGCGTCGCACGTTTTGAAAGGGAAAGAAAGAGTTGAGCTAGACTTT